>APFE030330526.1:12194-42876 GCA_000404065.3 Pinus taeda
AGACATCCATTCATACATGAAATTCAAACATGAACATCATTAACATAAAGAAGAAGCATATCGGGAATCAAGACATGTTTCTTTATTAGACAAATAGAAAGTACAAAAAGAGTGATATCACCTGAGCAACCTCTATAGGCTCCAAGCTCAGCCTCCTTCTAGATCGGTCCTGCCTCAAGCCTCTAGCATATCTCCTTCCAAGACTCACTCCATGATGCCATAACTAAGGGATGAACATCAAATCACTAGGAAACAAGGGTTTCCTGTACAAATGGGGGAAGTGCAGAAGGCACAAGGGTCTTCAGACCTCATCAGGGGGAAAATCTCAGTATAGTAACCTTTCTCTCTCCTCTCTCCTCCCTTAGGCCTTCCCTTTAGTGTCTTTTTATACCAATTCCAAAGTAGTTTTTTAGTTAGGAATTGGTTGGGGACAGTTGAGGCCATGGGCACTAACAGGAGATCAGTAGGTAAAACCCGCGATCTCCACCCTAAAATAAGGAGTTTTTTATTTTTTTAAGTGTTTTAATACATATACGCGGGTTGGGTATATATGAACCCGCATATACACGCGTTTAACTCAGGGCAATGTCACGTACAGGGAATAAAACACGGCTTTTTAGATTTTGGACCAGGTCTGGAAGGAAGGGTTTCCCTAGGCCATGAGTGCAGCATCACAAACCATAATAGTGAGATTTGGAGCTATAACAGCAGGAGCGTTGTTCACAAGGTGCAGACATGTTCGCAGGTGTTCCAAACAAAAACTGCGAACTTAAAGTACATGGACTTTCATGCAGAGAAAAATGTGCACGTGGAAAATCTTATGTTTGGTCCATGGTATTTAGTCCGACGTTTTTGATCCTATGGTTTTGGCCCATGGTTTTGCATCTAAAATATTGAACCCAGGTTTTGGGTCCCTAGTTTTGGATCTCTATGGTTTTGGACCATGGTTTGAGTAAGGCCTAAGCTATAAAAGGGAAAAGAGATCAGTTGGCTGAGTACAGATGAGTTGAATATCTTTAGATGAGCAAGATCTAAAATACTTGTGATCGGTTGGTGAGTTGGACCTAAATCAAGTAGAAAACTAAGTATTGCAAATTGGATCTATTGATGGGTCGAGATCTCTTTGGTGCATGATTAGACCTATAAATTTGATAGTTTGGGGCATAATTAAAGACTGATAAATTATCTATACCCAGAGGTGCGCAGTTCAGACATAGCGCGGGTGCAAAGGTGCGCAGGCGAGCCACAGTGTAGGTGCGAAAGTGCATAGGCGAGCCACAGCACAGGTGTGAAAGTGTGCAGGCGAGCTGCAGACATAGGTGCGGAGATCCGTAGGCTCGACATGGCAGAAGTGCGGATATTCGTAGGTTTTCTCTTGATGAAGTTGTGGACTGCTCTGAAAATATGTTTTAGTGTTCAAGGTTCTGAATTGATGTCTGGTTGATGTGTACTGATACTTATTGATTCAGTACTTGTACAAGGAAGTTGGTTGACTACAGATCTATTTGATGTTTGAAGTTTCAGAGGTTTCTGGTTGTTGATGAGTTTTGATGACTGTTTACTGGTGTTAGTATTCTGCATATTCATATTGGTTGATTCAGAGATTGATGATGCTACAATGCTTCAATGATATTGATGGGTCTAGTATGAAAATTGGATGAAACGTTGCCTTTCAGATTATGGTGTTGTGTTTCAGTGTATCCAATCTGAAAATTGATGAAACGTGGTACCTGGAGGAAGAAAGAGAAGGTTGTAGCCTTCTGTAGGTCGGCACCTACGTACTAGTGCATCAGCTAGTACAAGAGCTAAGGGGGTTGTAGCTCCCTTCCAGGAGAGTTCGGAGAATGAGAGAAGGTTGTAGCCTTCTGTAGGTAGAAGCCTGCGTACTGGTATAAGACTGCACCAATATAGAACCATTGTAAAAGAAGTTACTTATTAAAAGAAGATTGAGATGACTTGTAGCAGGTGGTTTTCACCCACATTGGGTTTCCACCTTACATCATGGTGTTCATGTGTACTTCTTGTGTGTGATGATCTGTTCTTTTACTACTCCTGTTTAATGTTCATATGGTTAATAATGTTCTGATGCACTCATTAAGGATCAACTAACTGAATCATATGTTACTGGATATACGCTTGTTGCATTACACACAGTTGCTTATAAACACGCTTTGCCTTGACTGATGTAGCATATATGAATCTTAATATGAAAATGAAAAATTTTTATTGATCTGATAATACTGATTCAACCCCCCCCCCCTCTCAGTATTATTTCCAACAATTGGTATCAGAGCAGGTCCTTTGGTAGAAGCTTGATTGCTTGAAGGAGATCCATAGATCAATGGGAAAGAAGCTTAAGAAGAAAGCGCCTAAGAAGAAGAAGACATCTCAGAAGAGCTATGACAGTGGGAGAATCGATTGGGGAATATGTGGAAGAAGCACTTCAGATTTAGAGTCACTTCAGAATGAAGATGAACAAGCAAAAGAACTAGCAGGGATGAATTTGTTATCCTCTGGTGATACACTTATCTATCCATTTGAAGATTATGAAAGTGATAGCGAAACAACTGATTTTTCTCTTATGGGTGAGCAAGAAAGATATCAAATAGAGGCAGAATTTTAAAAGGCTTACAGACAAAATTAGAGATCAACAAGATCTGTTGAACAAAAGGGAATGTACCTTCAAAGAAGAAGCTAACAAACTAAAATCTCAACTAGAGGAAGGAAACAAGGTAAGGAAGTTATTCAAGGACAAGGAAGATCAATGTCAAAAGTTGCAAGATGAGGTAACATCATTAAGAAATGAAGTTAATGAAAGGAGCACAACAATCAAGAAACTCATAGATAGATCCAGTTACTATGAAGGACTTGAAGCTACGATCCTCTCGCTGAAGGAAGATCTTGAAAAATCAAAGAAGCAGAATAAAGATCTACTCCAAGCTCTTGAAAAGCAAGAAAATGAAGTTCTTCAATTAAGACATCAATTGGAAAAATAAAGAAAAGCTGAAGGAATCATGAAGAAGCAATATCATGAAAAGGAAGAGCAACTGTAGGATGAGGTAAATATTCTAAAAGATAAATTAGAAGAAAAGGATAAGCTCCTACGGTTTCAAGATAGTACTAAGATCTTGGATGATATTCTTAGTAGTCAAAGGTCTCCTGCTATCAAAATTGGTCTTGGTTTTCATGAATCTAGTTCACAAAGTAAGGCAAGGAACTCTAATGAAAAATCTAAAATTCACAACAAGGAGATGAAAGGTCAACCCCATCATCATCCAAGGAAAGAAATTCTTCAAAGAAAATATTTTAATCCTCCAATGAATAATGTTGAATTTTATGTATGTCATAATCTTGGACATGTTGTAGCCAGATGCAGAAGAAGAATGGTTCAAGAACATCACACAGAAAGATCATCATGTTCCAGGTACTTTAAGGGATATTGTTTTTCTTGCAATATGTTTGGTCACAAAGTTGTTGATTGCTACAGAAGGAATATGAAACATGTAAGATGTTATGCATGTAACAAGCTTGGACATATAGAAAAGGAATGTAGGAACAAAGTATCGGCACCATATCAAATGGAGAAAACATCATCACACTTGAAGATATGGAAGAAGAAGGAAGTATAGTAAAAAAGATGTGGCACAACACCACATACAGACATAACAGACTTAGGAAGAGCTGAAAGTGTAAAGCTTCAGTGTCCTGAAACTCATTCACAAGTTTCATAAAGTGAAGTCACATATATAAATGAGTTGATTACTGCATAGTCGCACATATGTTAGTTTGAAGAAAAGCAGTAGGGATAGGTTCAGGAGATAGGGTCTGATATGATTCAGTCCATTATTTGCTCCGGTGACAATCTGTTAATGATGTGTGGAAATGTCTTAATCCTAACTTGATGATGTCTTGATACTTCTTGCTGATATATGCATGATCAGGTCTGGTGTATTTGATCCTAACTTGATGATGATGATGTCTTGATACTTCTTGCTGATATATGCGTGATCAGATTTGACAGTAAACATATGGCACAGGTTCAGGGGGAGCAGATGTTTCTTTTAATAATGCATTGTTGGAATTATGGTTAGTAGTCCTTGGTGATATGGATAAATAATATATCTTGCTATGATATCGTTATGAGTTGTCCATGACAAAATCTCATATGATTCTTGGGGTTACATAGTTGATGATCAGATTAGATTTGTGGTTGATTCTCTGATGATGCATATATGGTGCTTACATGGTGATCATCAAGATAAGGAGTAGTACAAAGCTTGAATACACATCCTCATTACTTGATGATGAGTCACTCATATGCTGTTGTCGTCATATGCTACAGTCATGATGCAGGATTCCAATAGTTCTTAGCATTCATACGGATGAGAATTGTTGCTGTTAATGATTTCAAGAAGTCTTGGCAAATGATCTTGAGCTCAAGATACATAGTACTGGATGCATGAATGATTACTCAAAGTTGCATTGTTGGAGACATGATGACGATAAGTTATTACCTATATGATGATGGGTTGATACTTACCTATGTTGTTTGATGCAGATGTTCCCATGTGATGATACTCGGATCATGATGATGATGAGATGGCTATGGTGTTTTTCACATTTGATATGATGTGAATGATTCTATATGTCATATGCAGAATTCTGTTCAAAAGGATGAATTGATGCGGACATACCTTAATCACTTATTCTCTAATAAACATACAGGTTGCTGGTCTAGATGCTATTGACAGATGCTTATGGAGCAGATCATACATTGTGTATGATAGTCACTAATAACTATCATGATCTTATTTAGATGTTTTGGTCTCTGTTATAAATGTCCTGTAAAGTCTTATCAAGAGTCATGATGTAATAGTTTGTCACTATCTATTGTAGTCATTTGATGAGTCTCTTTGGTCATATGGTGTAATTTGTACCCCCACTATGCATGGAAGGATGATGTAAGATTTTATTCATGTATAAACTTTTGGTATCTGGTGTATCTCCACTTGGTTGGGAGATGGATAGGAAGGCCACTTATGATGTATGGGGTCATGTTCTTTCTTGTAGAACATTTTTTTGCAGACCTTGCTTACAGTCAGGGGGAGCATGAACTGCACTTCAGCAGAGCAGAGACTTCAGGATATCCTCAAAGGGAGCATGGAAATATTGATACACCTTGGCATATACAAAGGGGGATCTCATTCAGAAATTTCAGCAGATACTCAGGGGTAGTATGGTCAGCAGATAATATCTTGGTCCGCCCTTTGCCCTTGATGTCAAAGGGGGAGAGTGACTTGGTGTTGTTGCCATCAAGTCCAAAGGGGGAGATTGTTGGCATTATGATGCATGTGTTGTACTTGATGGAAACCCACTCATAGAAGAACATCTCAATTATATATAACTAGATGAGTCTACAGAAGAAATATCATATGTAACAGAATACATGGGATGCAGGACAAAGGAATCAGAAGACAAACTATAGTGTAGCTGTGTTATTTTCGGGTTCCGCAGGTGCACCAATAAAAAGGTGCGGACATCGGCAGGGTGCGCAGAAGCGCTGTTCACAAGGTGCATACATGTTCATAGGTGTTCCGAACAAAATTTGCGAACCTAAAGTACGTGGACTTTCATGCAGAGAAAAATGCACACGTGGAAAATCTTATGTTTGGTCCATGGTATTTAGTCCGACGTTTTTGATCCTATGGTTTTGGTCTGTGGTTTTGCATCTAAAATATTGAACCTAGGTTTTGGGTCCCTAGTTTTGGATCTTTATGGTTTTGGACCATGGTTTGAGTAAGGCCTAAGCTATAAAAGGGAAAAGAGATCAGTTGGCTGAGTACAGATGAGTTGAATATCTTTAGATGAGCAAGATCTGAAATACTTGTGATCGATTGGTGAGTTGGACCTGAATCAAGGAGAAACCTTAGTATTGCAAATCGGATCTATTGATGGGTCGAGATCTCTTTGGCACATGATCAGATCTGTAAATCTGATAGTCTGGGGCATAATTAAAGACTGATAAATTATCTATGCCCGAAGGTGCACAGTTTAGACATAATGCGGGTGCGAAGGTGCACAGGCGAGCCACAGTGTAGGTGCGAAAGTGCGCAGGCGAGCCACAGCGCAGGTGAAAAAGTGTGCAGGAAAGCCGCAGATGCAGGTGTGGAGATCCACAGGCTTGACACGGCGGAAGTGCGGATATTCGCAGGTTTTCTCTTGATGAAGTTGTGGACTTCTCTAAAAATATGTTTTAGCTAATTTTGTCTCTTACTACTGTGTTCAGGGTTCTGAATTGATGTCTGGTTGCTATGTGCTGATACTTATTGATTCAGTATTTGTAAAAGGAAGTTGGTTGATTGCAAATCTATTTGATGTTTGAAGTTTCAGAGGTTTCTGGTTGTTGATGATTTTTGATGACTGTTTACTGGTGTTAGTATTCTGCATATTCATATTGGTTAATTTAGAGATTGATGATGCTAGTGTGCTTCAATGATATTGATGGGTCCAATATGAAAATTGGATGAAACGTTGCCTTTCAGATTATGGTGTTGTGTTTCAGTGTATCCAATTTGAAAATTGATGAAACGTGGTACCTGGAGGAAGAAAGAGAAGGTTGTAGCCTTCTGTAGGTCGGCACCTATGTACTAGTGCATCAGCTAGTACAAGAGCTAAGGGGATTGTAGCTCCCTTCCAAGAGAGTCTAGAGAATGAGAGAAGGTTGTAGCCTTCTGCAAGTAGAAGCCTGCATACTGGTATAAGACTGCACCAGTACAGAACCATTGTAAAAGAAGTTTCTTATTAAAAGAAGATTGAGACGACTTGCAGGAGGTGGTTTTCACCCACATTGGGTTTCCACCTTACATCATGGTGTTCATGTGTGCTTCTTGTGCGTGATGATTTGTTTTTTTACTACTCTTGTTTAATGTTCATATGGTTAATAATGTTCTTAGGCACTCATTAAGGATCAACTAACTAAATCATATGTTACTGGATATACGCTTGTTGCATTACACACAGTTGCTTATACATGCGATTTGCCTTAACAGAAGTAGCGTATATGAATCTTAATATGAAAATGAAAAAGTTTTATTGATTTGATAATACTGATTCACCCCCCCTCTCATTATTATTTCCAATACAAGATACCACACGGGTTTAGAAACCCTAGACACAATTACAGACACCAGGCAAAGAAATAACAATTGTAAACCCAACAGCTGAGACTATAACTATCAGCGGTGCAACAAGCCATTGTCACACCAACTTGAACAAAAAAAAACAAAAGCGACCAGAGCATAGAAACGTTGCTACCTGTGACAAGCTGGGACAACCAAGCTGCCAGGATTTGAATTACTTCGAGTAGCCAATCAAGCTGCCAGGCCCCAAATCCTTCCGAGGAACCAGACCTGCAATCACAAACAATGTCATAAAAACAAGAAATGGTATGTAAGGAGGGACGAAGCATATAATAGGGTGATAGCAAAAAAACCACAAGTGCTTACCTGACACTGGCGAGCCATGGCCGAAATAGTTCCACCAGAATACCCTGCTCACAAAGGAGCCGAAACATTAGCTAGATGAGAGAAGGAAAAGTAAATGTTGATAGCATAGAACCAGAGAACCTACCTTGTGATTGACGAAGGTGCTGGAGAAAGTTGACACCATATACCACCCGTGAACGAGGAAGGATAAACAGAACCTTGAGAACGAACATCTGGAGCAACCCAACCAGTAATCGAATACAGTGACAGACAGAGAGAAATCACATGCATT
The DNA here is from genome assembly GCA_000404065.3 of Pinus taeda. Classification (NCBI taxonomy): domain Eukaryota; kingdom Viridiplantae; phylum Streptophyta; class Pinopsida; order Pinales; family Pinaceae; genus Pinus; species Pinus taeda. The sequence continues at coordinate 19,971 of APFE030330526.1, forward strand.
AATGCAATTATTTACAGGAAGCACAGAGATGCAACCGCGGACCATAGACAACCAGTAAACAGTCAAGGACAAGAATGGAACAGGGGAGACCGGACCTTACCGAGTTGACATTGTCAACAGACCAGGAGGAGCAACGTTCGAGTAGCATTTTGAGTCAGAGGATGAGCAACAGAACCCCAGGTTGAAACCTCTAGAAACCACTGAGCACCCAGAGCATACAAAACCCAAACGAATGTGAAAACCAAATGACCATAGTGAGGGTTTGATTGCCCATACCTAAGCGGGACGAGAAATCCGAGGGAGGACAGTTGGAAAGTAATGGAGGGCAGAGGTACCAATCAGCTGTATAGGTACAAAGAACAATTACAGTATCCATAAATTCAACCACCGACGAATCAACTTATATCCAAAAGCAATCCGTTGTTCATTATTAACTGCCATGTAATTCTCACATAGTTATTCGTGGAGAGAGGCTACGTGGGCTGGGTCCATTACTTTCACTTCTGGGTATTGGCCCACGGTATTGTAAAAAAATAAGTTAATAATATGTATGGTAAATATTCATGATTAAAAATCTTGTTATATTGTATAATTAAATATTTATTTTCTTATTAATTAAATTTAAATAAAGTTATGGAATCATGATTTTAATTTATATGGTAAAATGAATATTAATTTACAAGTACTATTTAAATGTTACATATTTTAATGTGATTTTTTTTTTCCAAGGAAAAAACGGTAACCTTTTATTAAAAGAATTAATGAAAAGTTACACTAGCAGATGCAATAAAGCATTCCATAAGATGCCCATAAGGGCACGAGTGCAGTAGCACCCCGCGCAACGTTATAAAGCTAACGTGCATGAAGAAATGATAGAAAAGAGAGAAGAGAGGAAGAGAGAAAGAGAAAAAAGGAAAAAACTAAATTCCGGAAATGAAAAGTTCACGCTTTAAGTTTTTCTCCCCTTTTTCTTTTCAACTTTTCGCCACTCTCCTTGTGCTGGCTTGATCGAAGCAATAACTATCTGTGTTTCTGCATTTCGTGAGCCTGTTTCCTTGTCTGAGTCTGAAGTATCTGAGTGGTGATGCTGTTTGTTCCCTCCCATATTTTGTTTCTCGTTTATCTTCTCTACCTAATTTTGGTGGTTCTTTGTATCCTTGTTTACTGATGTAGCTTCTTCCTTTGTCTCCTGTTCTTTGGATACCTCTGCATTCTCTGCTAAAATGTCCCCCTCTTCTGCTTCTGATTCTTCATCATCTGAATCAGGGGGAGGAAATTGCCATCCTTTCCTCTGCTTCCCTTTCTGCTTCTTCTTGTTTTTAATTTTTTTTTCTTCTGGGCATCTGCTTTGTAAGTGTCCTGTCTGCCTGCAGAGCCTGCATCTGAAAGCAGTGTTTTCATAGTCTAGTGCTTGCATCCAGCTTTGTTGTTTGTAGATCAGTCTTATGTTGTCTGGTAGCCCTTTGCTGAGATCTACTTCAACACAAATATGGGCAAAGGTGTATAACCTTTCATCAATTCTCTCCAGATCTGTTTTGATATATTTCCTTATGCTGTTCCCAATTCCATCCAAGACTTGTTCACTCCAGAAATGGAGGGGAAGGTTGAATAACCAGACCCAAACCGGCACTTTGGATACAGTCATGGTGTTTGGATCGAAATCTGGAAACCATGGGGTCATGAATAGCCCCACTGTTCCCCAGAACCAAGGCCCTTTGCTTATGATTGTTTCTCTGTCTTTCGAGGATGCAAATCTAACTATGAAGAATCCCTTGGAGCATAAATGTATGTCACATTCCATGGTCCAAGTGGTGAAGATCCAATGGAATAGATCCATTGGTTTCGGCCAGAAACTGTTAAAACGACAGATTAGGGCCTGCGTTTCATAGGAATTTACAAAACCATCCAACCCTGTAGAGTCTAAGTTTAGGGCTGGGGTTTGCCCTAACTGATCTATGATATATGGCCTAGGGATATATCTGCCTTGATCTGGGGAAGATCCTGAAACTTTATTGCCCTGGAGGATGTTTTTGTATGAGATCCCTCCTTTGGGTTGTTGCTGAGATGCAGTCTTTTTCCCTTTCTCCCCTCCTGAGCTGCTTGTCTGACCCTGTGGAGGGGCTCCTCTCCTCAGTCTGAGATTAAAAAAAATGGTTTCTCCTGGGCTAATCCCATAGCTTCCCATGGTTCTGTTGTCTTGAAGAGACCATCTGCCATTTACTAGGTGTTGGATCTGTCTAGGGTATCCAGTCAAAACGCAGAGTTTCTGCTTCAGCTGCATCACAGTACTTTCTACATGTACCCAAACTAAAAAGGATTTCGACCCTGGTGTTTTAATGAAAATCTGAAAGAAAGTTTTGGTTACCTTATGCTTGCCATCAGTCTGGGTTTCTGCTCTGCCTGTAGTAGCGAGATCCGGCTTGTGACTGTAGAGAAAGGACCATGTGCTTGTGCGATGGGGCAAATCTACTACATACAGACCCCAATCCTTGCATACGAGCGGCTTCAGTGGGTAAAAAAAATGAAAGGGCGGCGAGCTGACCTGCCAGAGAGTGGTAGATCGTGCCCACAGCTTTCCGAAAGAGGTTCGCGGAGCAGACTGCAGGATCTTTTTCCCATCCGCGTAGGCAATACTTCCTGATCTGGGCATTATCCACGAAGGGGAAAACATAGTGACCCATAACTAGATCAGATCCGGCAGTTTGGCGGCAACACATCGGATGCAGGGAAAAGTATTTCCCAGATCCCTCCTGAGAGTAGTCTCCTGTGTCGAGAAAGGAACGGTTATTTCCAGACTCTGTTGGCTCTGTTTTGAAACATTATACCTCTTCCCGATGGTGTATCCGGGCCAAACCCAAAAAGAAAGGTCGAAAACAGCGAGACCATCGGCCAGGCCCGACGCCGTTCCAATGCAGTGCTGATCTTTGAGGGCAGCGGCGGCGCGGATCCGAGAGCTGGAAAGGGAATGCTCTGTCACCAAGAACCGATCAGTTGCAGAGGAAATCCAGGTCCATAGATCGATTATTCTAAATTGCAGGCTTGTGCAGGCCTTCCCTTCGATCTCTGCCCCTTCGATTGAGAACCTTGTATCGAAGGCACTGAGGGTTTCAGAATACCTAGCCATCTCGCGATTCCCACATATTTTAATGTGATATGCATATTATATTTTCTTTTATTTAAAAGAAATGTTCTTAATTTTATTAATAAAAAATATTTCTCTCATATATATATATATACACTCCTTTTTCTATTTAGAAAGTCAATATTTAATTATTAATTCAATAATTATTACAAATATATTGATTTTGATTGAGTCGACATTTTAAATGTTTACTTATATTACATTTCTTACATTACATCTACACATAAACCCTATACTGGACTATAGAACACCTCTAGAAGTAATTACTTATAAACATGTTTTATAGTACCATCAACTTGAAGTTAGAAAATATAAACTTTGAGAAAAATAACATTTCTAGACTAGTAAATTTTATTATTAAATAATAATAATTTTTCCCATTACTACCTATTATGAGATACCAATATAACTACACACCTTTTTTTTAAGAAATAAAAAATTACTAGTCTACCTACCATATTTTAGATCACTTAATGGCCAAACATATGATACATTACATTAACGCTCTAGCATTCAAGTTCATGTAATACAACTTTTCTTACTATTATTGTCCATTTATAAATGGATTTCATGAAGAGAGTATTTGTTATTTTATTTTAGAAATGTGTTATTTCATTGCTCTACCCATTATATGATGTATTGTTGTTCATTTATAAATGGATTTGATCAAGAGAATCTTTGTTATTTCATAAATGTGTTATTTCATTGCTTTACCCATTATATGATGTAATGCGCGTTAAGTGGATTACATAAATTCATGAAAAAATGATAAGTTTGAATATGGGATATAAGTCTTGTAATAATGATTTGATTTATATAGAGAATATTTTATATCATTAAATATATAACTTTGTAAAATTGAGCTTGAATATCAGAGAAATTTTCAAAAACTTCATGGTTATATGTGCTTGAGCCACATCACTTTTCGGCCAGATAACTTTCCTAATAGATTTATAACAATATCCATTTTTATTGAAGAAATCCAATAATAATATAAGATGTATAGCAGCGTGGTTGCTAGTCCCTACCTAAGGGAAAAAGAAATACAACTTGGCACCCATGGAAATCATTCGGACACGTAGCTATCATGGACCCACCTACATGTATTACACACGTTGATGTAACAATAAGAATCAGGAATTCGGGAAGAATCATGAAGTCGGGCAAGTTGATGAAGGTGCAAGTGTTCAAATCATTACGCTCGCGGGGCAGAACAACGGAGCCACAATGAATTTGTCAGGATCGCCGCAAAATAATATTGATGAGTGATCAAGTTCATTGTAGCACCATCACAGAGGGATGGATTTTGGATTTTGAGGATGTAGGTCTTTCTCATTCTTTGAGGGATTAAGTTCCTTCTAAAAACAACTGGCTTTGTGAAGAGAGATGGCTAGATCTTGAGCTTATGGATTTGGTGTACCTTTCTTCTCCCTTCTCTCAGTTCTTCTTAGCCTTATTCTGACCGGAAGAGATTCATGAGCTTATTGCTAAGAAATTTACCCAAGAACATAAATTAATTACCGAGAGGAATAAATATAAAATTAACCAGCAATAACCATAAACACATAAATACACATGTTTATCTGGGAAAACCCCAAATCCGGGGAAAAACCCAATCATAATGAAATTTCATTATCCTTGGCCAAAACCCTGGCCAATCCGGCCAAGTGAGCCTTCACCGCTCACCTCCAGGGCATGTTACAATGAAATCCTTCCAGCCTTTTATAGGCTCCATTACATATAATACCACGGGCAGAATACCATGGGTGCACAATACCATGTGCCCCAAAACCATCACTATTTAACCTCGTCAACTTTTGACTCTATCCTGAGTCAAGTTTACCTAACACTTATCACTCTTTGTTAGATTCAATGGATCTGTGATATTCAGTTGTCCTACAGCGTGGAGCACTTTTAGTGGAGAGAATAACGACGAAAATGGTGTGGAAGAAGAATTTTGGATGGGAGAGAATCATAAAGAACTTAATTTGGAATCATCGATATTTTCATCTGATAAACTGCTCTGGGTTCGAGTTCAGACTCAGTACCTTTGGGTGCTATCAGAAACTGGTCTTGAACTAGTCTTACTTATTTCTAGCGCATAAGCTTATCACGTTAGAGTAATATGAGCAATGTATAGAGCTTGAAACCATATAGAATTAATTTACCATGAAAAGGGAAATCAAACAATGTTTTCTACTTTTTTTTATCTTTTTCACCCACTCGAATTGAATCAAGGAGATGTGAAAGTAGTTGTGCAGACTACTACTACCGAATGCTAGATTATTATTGCCAATATATGAATACCTTGCTTGCTTGTATGGGACCTTGGAAAGCATTGCCAAATTATATTCTTACCATGGTTTTACTGAACCCAGACTAGACCTTACCAATCCTTATTGAGTTATATTCTTCCCCAGTTAGTTACTAAACCCATACCAACCAACTTTTAGTTAGTCTTCCGGAATCGTTCTAGTCCAGTTTGGCTTGCTTACCTTTCTAAGGCTAGATAATTACACCTACTATCAGGATTACCACCGTTTTATGCCAACTATGCATCAAATATTTAACCCACATATATTGCATTTTGTTGCATATGCAGTCATTGTTCATGTGACTACGAACGATGATGTTTTCAGTTATGGAGTTATACTTATGGAGCTCATAATAGGCAGAAGAGTACTGGATGAAACATAATGTGAGGAGAGATTTCATCAGTAACATTGTTTAGATGGATGCATATTGTGCTTAATTTTTTTCCAAGGTTTCTCGGATTCCACCAGGTTTTATATTTAATCCATATTTTTTTTAAGTTCTTTTAAAATCTTGGATTCATTCATGTATGTACACTTGACCATCCATCATTTTGTGTTTGGTTTTTAGAATGTCATTTTTTATGTCTTTAGCTCAGACTTAGGTCAGTAGGGCATGTTTTCATTGCGTTGTTAACCTTCATGGATCGTGATATTTTCTGTTTGTTGTTGTTTTTTTGCAACTTGCATTGATTTCCTTTAATGTCGATTCGTTGGTTTTGTTTTAAGTTTGGTTGCATTTGTTTCATGTTGATAACGATTTTACACTATATAACTTGACCTTGTTGAAGTATTTTTTCATGGTTTTTTTTTGTACATGGCATGAAGTTGTATATGGCATAATGTTGTATGTTGTTTCATAAAAGATAAAACCCTGAAAATTATAACCTAAAACTTGGAAATTAAAACCTGATATGAATTTGTATATTGCATAGCATTGTATGTTGTTTCATAAAAGATAAAAACCTGAAAATTAGAACCTAAAACTTGAAAATTAAAACCTGATACATGAATTGATGTAGCTTTTTTCATAATTATAAATGAATTCTAATTTTTATGTAGAGGTGAAGGTTTTTTTGAGTTACAAAGAGAACTTACTAATTAAAACCTCATACATGAATTCATATAGCTTCTTTCATAAATATAGATGAATTCTAATTTTTATGTATAGGTGAATATTTTTTCGAGTTACAAAGAGAACTTACTAATGAATTGAATTGGTTGAAACCAGGCTCCTCCTTGTCTTTGTCTTTATCTATAAAGGCTTGCAAGGTTGAGAAAATATTAGCTTTGCGCCTCAACAGAGGGTTGCAAAAACTCCTATAAAGGTTCCTCCTTTCTAGAGCCTTCTAGAAGGAACACAACTCCTATCCTATCAATATTAGCTCAACCTAGGATAGCCTTGGATCATCTAATCCTCTATCCTCTCATCCCTTTGAACATGGAAACTAATCATCCAATTATGGAAAACCATTTAATGCCATATTAATGACAAAATCACTTGCATTCATCTATAAATTGGCCTCCCATCATAGAGCCAAGGAGCTAGGATATTATAGAGAAATATTGTTGGTTTAGAGACTTGAAATTATTGTTAAAGTAATGTTATGCTGCTGAATTGATGTTGCTATTAGTCTGGTAAGGGCTTGGACTAAGTTGGATGAGTGACACGAGATCGAACCACATTTGGTGTAACTTCGCCTTCTATCAATCAATAAAGTTGTTTGTTCCTTTTCCAATACCTTTTTTTATATCTATGATGGTTGTATGTTCAAAAGTTGTTGATTCCATTTGTTTACAATAAATAGATCATATGCTTTGATTGTTTTCGTCTTTTTTTTATATTGGCAGGTACCAATTGAGCAAATTTAGTTTGAGCAGGAGCGACGTGAGCAACTCAAAGGACATCAAAGGAAGGGAAGGATCACAAGTAGGTTATTTATCTTATCTGTTTATTGTAGGAAAAGGTTAAACATTTGTACTTCAGTTGTTCTAAGTGTAACTACCCAATTATGGAAGATATACTTATCCGTAGGTATAAATTTTGTATAACAAATTGGTGACTCCATTAGGGAATGACCATCATTTTTGGTAGTTATCCCTTGTCTTAGGAGAACCAATAGATTTTTCTTGAGTTCATTTACCCATATTCAGTCATTTTGAAGCTTGTTTGGTCAAAACGTGTGCTTATTTGTGTGCTGATAGTGCTCTCTAGCACCAACGCATTGTTGTTCTTGACATAGTGCTCTGCAGAGTAGCCTTAGCCTAGAGACAATGCTATGAAATGCACTGTCTCCCACTCAAGGATAAGCTGGTCCCTGTCAAGCCAAAAAACCATCTTTTTCTTGATTTTTTGCCAAACTATTTCACATCTTGTTTGCTAAATGGTCAACGTTTCTCTGTCCCTAAAGTCCAAATTAGCATTTCCTTTCCATGCCCACTTTGGCTTTGTTTTTCAATGTGTCTCTATGTTTTCTTTATCATTGTTGAATCAATCCCAAAGTTAGATTACATTGATTAGTCTTTACTTTTCTGAAAAATAATTGTCGTAAAGTCTTCATTTCTTTAAAAATGAAATGGTCATAAAGTCTTCGTTTCTTGTGAAAAGCATTGATTGATAGTTTATGCATTTAGTTTCTTTATGTTAATCAAAACATTAAAGGAATGAAAAGAAAAAAATGCATAATGCATTTAGAATTTTGTGTGTGCTTGTAGGAATGGTATAGGGAAAGTTATATTAGATGTGCTCTATGCTCTTTGTTTAAAGATTCTGATTTCTCTATCCCTTTTAGTTACATTTTTCATTGTTTAAATCAAATGGAAAGAATGTTTCACATATTAGTTGCATTCTATGAGTTTCAGAAACATCACGCGGTGAACCTGAAAGGAAAACTTTTAAACAAGATCAACTAAAATTTATCTCAATTAACCTAATGGAGCATTGTAACTTAACACATAACATTTAGAGGTCTGGGCTAGAGGCATGTTCCGGTGTCATTAAACATAGCAGCTATCACTAATGGTCTACAAGACATTTTGAGTGTGATACCTCATTCCATGTATGTAAGTATGTCATAGCTCGTCCATGTACTTTTGGGTATATTGGGCGGTGTTATAGTACAAAAAGTATAAGGGAATGCTCTCACTGTGTGGTTTCACATTAGATAGCGCTAACACAGATTGGGCCTCCCCGTACTTTCTGGTATATTTGGGAGGACTACATTAGGTTTCTATCCATCCGTAGGTAATTGAGTCAACCATCTTGTATATTTTGTTACAACAAAACAACATTCGGGGAGATTACATGCACGTATGTTAAGTCCTTGGCTCCTCTGAGGCGGTATATTGCAGTTCACAGTTACTTGGTAATTCTTTTTCCTAGATTAACCTCTTTTTGTTTATTTCTTTTTATAATAAAAAAATCAACAATTGTGGAAGAAAATAAACCTTTACCCCATCGTTTGTGTAGGACAATGAGTAAATCACCTTTACCACCTAAAGCTACACCTAGTCGGCGAAAGCGGTCTCGTTTAACTGAGTCCAGTACATCACAAACTTCTTGTTCTTCATCTAATTTACAAGAATCACCTATACCAGTATGTACTATGATTCTAGTTACTCCTACTATTACTAGTTTATCTACTACTGAAGTGGAAGCTTTACAATTACCTGAGGACACTGAAAGTGAACTTAGTGAAACAGTAACTGAAGTTGTCCAACAAGAAGTTGATCCTCAACTAGAAATTGTTCAAGAAATTCATCTTGAACCCATTGTTATTTTACTAGAACACTTGGATCCCGAAGTTGAAGAACCAGAAGTTGTTCTTGTACCAGAAGCCACCTGCCACAACACCAAAAGAGATTAGCTTTCACACTTGTCTTTCCATAAAAAGAATAGAAAGAAAAAAACAAATTTATTTCAGTCCTTTACATGCACAGTAGTGATGTTTGATGTTTTGAAGTTCCATGCTTAAGACAGTAGCATTTCATACACGTTAGATTGGTAATCTTGTAAAGCATAATTTCTCAGTAGTTAGTTAGGAAATGGCGTGTTTTTAGCATTGGATTTCAATCCTTTTCCTTATTGTAGTAGACAAGATTTCTCTCAGAGTAGATTTATCTTTCTTTCATCAGTAATCAAGCTTCTTTTGAATCCATAGAAGTCTGGATTGAAAACCCTAGTGGTCTCTTTCCAGTTGAATAGTGACAAAAGGCAGAACCATCACTTTTACTTATGTATATAACACTGTCACCTCCAAGTCTGCATGAACCCCGGGTTGATAAAGTAAAGATGGTAGCCCCACGAGTTGTAGAATTCTTGCTGCAATACTAGTGCTCATCACTTTTTGGCGCCGTTTCCAGGGAGATGTCTAAGTAATATGTGATTACTACTTTCTTCCTTCCATTTCTTACTTCTAATATTCTACTAGTAGTTTCATTTCTACAAAAGTAATTTAGTTTTCTTCCTTTTCCATTCTACATTCTTTGTTTTCCTTTCCATTCTGCAAATGATATTTCAATCAAGTAGTTAATTTTTCATTCAGTCAGTAGTTTTCATTCAGTCTACAATTTTAATTCTGCAAGTACTTTCCAAGTTTGAAAAAACACAAAACAAAACAAAAACATTTTTTCATGTCTCGTAAGAATAGGGATGACTTAGGGAAATGTTTGCCAAATACCCCCATTGCTTCAAACATCCAACCTTCCCTCTTCTTCGGTGGCTGTGAACTGGAGGAACCCTTAGGTGAGCAACCAGAAATATTTGAAGAACTTATAAGAGAAGAATAAGAAGAAGAACCCATTCCTACTGAACCAATGGCTAAAAACAGAAATGATAGTGGAAATAGAGAAAGAGTTGAGGGTGCCTTCCCCATCAGGGAAACCAATGGGGATACTAAGATGAAAAATATAAGACCCTCTGCCCTTCCTCATTTCCATGGCCTGACATCAGAAGACCAAGACACTTTCTTATTCAAGTTTGTTTTCATATGCCGAACCTATGACTACACCAATTATGAGAAGAGGTTGAAACCATTTCCATCCACTCTCAAGGATGCAGATTTGTGTTGGTTCATGGGTTTAACTGGAGATAGCATCATAACTTGGGCTTAGATGTAGCAAGCCTTCAACAACAAGTATCGAGACTATTGTAGGTCTAAGGCCACTAAAGAGGAGATTTTTAGGATGACCTTAGGCAATGATGAATCCCTAGAGGATTATGAAGAAACATTTCAGCTTAGCTACAACAGGGCCAGGTGCACACTTGACCTTGAGTCACTGAAGCTAGTCCTTCTTAGAGGAGTAAGGGAAGATATTTTGGATACCCTAAACTTCTTAGCAAGAAGGGATATCTACAAGTTACCATATGAGGATATCAGGACTATCTTTAGAAACCATTCTAGGGAAGCTAGAAAAAAGGGTAGGGGTAGTCAACCTATGGTCAGTCCACCCTCTTCCAATTCATCCATCAAGGGTGAAATTGGAGACATGCTGGAGGATTTCAAGAGTGAGATGTTGTAAATTCTTTCCCTACAGATGGACACTATGCACATTAAGAGAAAATAGGAGGAAGTAGAGATAACCTTAACCTTTTTCTACCCTAAATGCACCAGGAGGCACCCTAGGAATGAATGTCCATTGAATTCTATTGAAATGTGCTCAATTTATGAAGAACACCACTCCACAGATAAGTGCCCTTCTTTACCTGGGTTAAAAGTTGTATATCAAGGAGTTGAAGGGGTAACTGAACAACTCTACTACATAAACCAAAGGAGACCTCATGGGCCTAGGCCATACCAGATGGGCATGCAAGGGTCATCCCATGCATATTACAACCCCAATCAGACCACATCCATACCATTTTGGGTCCCCCCTACTCATCCTTCCTGGTCTACACCTCCTCCTTGGTCCTTCACACCTCAGTATCATTCCCAGCCAGCCAGCTAATCATTTCAACCATATTCTCTGCCACAAGCATAGTGGAATGCACCACCCCAGGGGTGGAGGTCCCCATACAATAATGCTCCAGCTTTATTTACTTCACCACTTGCTCAACCACATCTATTACAATTTGCTCCACCTAACAACCTCGAATGCCTGCCCAACCAAATCCAAACCCGAAAAATAGACAAGCACAACAAGTATACAGTGGAGAGACATCCTATCCATCTTATGCTGTGGAAATTTAGGAAATCAACTTGAGATCTGGGAGATTACTCCCGGACAACCAACCTCTACCTCCACCTTGGGAGGTTGAGGAGGAAAGAGAGGAAAGCATGCTTAAAGTAAATCTACCACCCTTTGTTGAAACATTAACCCAACCACTCCAATCTACTCCAAAAGAGATTGAACTTCTGGGAGAATTGAAAAACATATGTGTCAGAATTCCACTTCTCCAAGATATTAAATATGTACCTATTTACAACAAGTTGATTAAGGAGAAGTGCTTCAAACATCCAGGAAGGCGAAGAAGAGATGCCCCTACCATTAACATCATTAGACAACTATCTGACTTAATGTTGGGGTAGGTAATCTGTCCAAAGTATTTGGACCTTGGAGGCCCTGTAGCAGATGTGCACTTCAATGGCACCATTGTCCCACCCACTCTGATTGATCTTGGGGCTGCCATTAATGTGATGACCAAGGACACCATGCTCAAGCTCAACCTCCAGGGTTCATTGAGAAAGACCACAACAATTCTACAACATGCAGACCGCTCCATAGTGACCCTTGAGGGGATTGTGGAGGATGTGATGGTGTCCATTGACTCTTGGGAATACCTTGTATATTTCTTGGTTCTCCATCCTAAGGCCAAGCTTACTGGTTACCCTCTCATCCTTGGGAGACCATGGATAGCCATTGTCGATGCCTACATTAGCTACAGGGCTAGAAATATTACCATAAAAAATGGGCATATGTTCAAGCATTTATTCCTATACCCTCCTCCTTGGCCATCTCGAAAACATGACTTACGTTTGTGGTTGGAAGAGGAGGAAGAGGATGAAGTTTATTCCACCCAACTCTATACCTTAGAAACAACCATCGAAGGGGGATAGTAGGATGAACATGATGATGAACATGATTTGATTGAATGCATACTCCAAAGTCCAACTCCCAGTACATTGTCCTTAGAAGAAGTAGTAAAGGAAATCCAAAAAAACCATCAAATTTATCTATTCTTAACCAATTCCAACCCTATCTGTATCAAAAACCATAGAATTCGGCCCCAAGAGAGCTTTGAAAATCAATCCATCTCTTTCTTTTCACCAATAAGAAAAGTTGTGCAACCTGTTAAGGAACACCTCGATTCCTTTACTTGGAGTTAGAAAGAAATGAAGGGAGTGCACCCCTCAGTGTGTACTAACTACATTTATATCAAAGAAGTTTGTAAGCCAGTCCAGCAACCCCAAAGGAGGATGAATCTAGTGCTTAAAGATATAGTCAAAGAAGAACTGCAAAAGTTGTTAGATGCAAGATTCATTTACCCTATCTTAGACAGTGAGTGGGTCTCTCCTTTGGTGTTGGTTCCAAAGAAAAATGGTAAGTGGAGAATTTGTTTCAATTATAGGGAGTTAAAAAAAGCCACAAAGAAGGACCACTTCCTTCTACCTTTCATTCACGAAGTGCTAGATGGCCTAGTAGGGAAAAAGTTTTTCTCTTTCCTAGATGGATTCAACGGGTACAATCAAATACAAATCAGCCCAGAAGACCAGGATAAGACCACCTTCACTTGTCCTTGGGGTATTTTCACCTATAGAGTCCTTCCTTTTGGCATGTTCCATGCTCCTGCCACTTTCCAGAGCACAGTCTTGAGTATCTTTGCCAAGTTAGTCCATGATGTGTAGAGATTTATATGGATGATTTTACATCTTATGGATGTGATTTCCATGAGGCTCTATCAAACTTAGGTAAGGTGCTGAACAAATGCATTGAAATGAACCTGTCTCTCAGTCCCGAAAAATGTGAATTCTTGATGACTGCAGGGATTGTGCTAGGTCATTGAATATACTAGCAAGGACTGCAGGTGGACCCAAAAAAAAATAGCTATCATCCAAAGGGTCCCACCTCCACAAAACAAGAGAGATGTCATAAGTTTCCTAGGGTTAGCTAGATACTACTGAAGGTTTATAAAGGGCTTCAACAAGTTGGATTCTCCTTTATTTGGGTTGTTGGACAAAGACTCTGAGTTTGTATGGTCAAAAAGCTATCAAGAGGCCCTGGACACCTTGAAGGGCAAGTTAACCACTATACTGATTCTCATTGGCCCAAAATGGGCCCTTCATTTTCATATACATGTTGATGCCTCACATAAAGCCATAGGAGCATCCTTAGGCTAGATAGATGAAAAATTACCTTATGCTTTTTACTTTATCAGTAAGAAATCTGCCAAAGGCCGAACTGAACTACACAGTGACCGAAAAGGAGCTCCTAGTTGTTGTGCATTCATTGAACAAATTTAGGCATTATATTACAAGCTATCAAATATTTGTACATACTTACCATGTTGCAATCAAATATTTAATGAATAAACCAGATGTGAATGCCCAGATTATTAGATGGTTACTTTTATTACAACAGTTTGATCTAACAATTGTTGATAAGCCTAGCAAGGAAAATGTTGTTGCATATTTTTTTGTCCAAATTAACTTTGCCTGTAGGAGAGGAACAAATGGTTGATGATCAGTTACTAGATGGACACTTATTCACCATTTTAGTTCTCTCTCCATGGTTTTCTAACATAGCAAACTGTTTGGTATCTGCATAGTTCCCACTGAATTTGTCCAAAAAATAGAAAATTAAGATTGTGAGGAAGAGTGCCCCATTCACTTGGATTGGGGACAACCTCTTCAAACTACGCCTAGATCAAATTCTGAGGAGATGTGTCAGGGAGGAGGACGTCTTTGGAATCCTTCTAACATGTAATTATGGGCTTTATGGAGGTCACTTTGCAGCAAAGAGGACAACATTTAAAGTGTTACAATTTGGTTATTATTGGCCCACTCTTCATCAGGAAAAGATATACTAGTTAGTGTGATGAGTGCCAAAGGATGGGAAAGCCTACTCCAAGAGATGAAATTCCTCTACAATCTCAAGTGACTTTCAAGCCATTTAACAAATGGGGCATGGACTTCATTGGACCTATTGACCTTCCTTCCAATCAAAAGTAGTATATCATTGTGTGCACTAACTATCTAACTAAATGGGCTAAAAACAAGGAAATTAAGGCAACAACAGAGAAGAAGGTGGCTGAGTTCTTAAGGGAGAATGTACTTTACAAATTTGGGTACCCTAGAGAACTAGTCATTGATCAAGGCAACTAGTTTACCTCCAACATGATTGAAGACTTGTTAATCCAACATCAAATCAAGCATATAACCTCCACTCCCTATCACCCACAAGATAATGGGAAAGTGGAGGTGACCAATAGAGCGTTGAATGGAATCCTGACAAAAGTGGTTAGTAGCAGCAGGAAAGATTGGGCAAATAGACTAGTTGAGGCCACTTGGGCCTATAATACCACTTGGAAGACGACCACTAGATTCACACCTTATGAGATGGTCTATGGGAAAATGTCCATTGAATTTGAGTATAATACATTAAGGATGGTAGCACAACTAGATCTAGATCTTAACAGTGCGCAAAAGAGAGATTGCTCCAGTTGAATGGTTTAGATGAGTTTAGAATGCAAGCCCTCCTACACACAAAGGTAACTCAAATTCAGAGGAAGATCTAGCATGATAATAACATCAAGGATAAGAAATTTCAAGAAGGTGATTGGGATTTGTTATATGATTCCGGATATAAATACTTTAAGGGCAAGTTAAGGACAATATGGTTAGGGCCTTATGTTATAGAAAGACGTCATGATAATTGTTCGGTGCATGTCAGAACCATAGATGCAGGGACATTCCTTTACTTGTTAATGGGCACAGACTGAAAATTTAAAAAATGCCATTTTCAAAGCAAGAGTTCATTGATGGTATCAATAAAATAGTGATGGTGGTGGAGCAAGTCTCAGCTCCTACCTCATTAAGTCACTGAGAAAAGAAAAAATAAGAAGACCGAAGTGAAAACCTCCATGAGGCTCTTGAGTCCCACTATTGGGTTGAAAACCTCTTGAGGCGACCCAGTGGTGTAAAAAAGAAGAGAAATAAAAAGATCTTTGGGTGAAAACATCTCTTGTGGCACCTAGGGCAAGCATCTAGGATGAAAACCTCTTAGATGTAGACTAGTTGTTTTAAAAGATAAAATAAAAAAAGAAAAGAGAGAGAAGAAAAATCATGAAAAATTGTTTGCAAATTAGTAGGACGACGATCGGAGATCAAAGGAGAATCAAAACGGACCTATTCCACTCATATTTTTATTTCTCCATCCATTATCCTTCATCATTCCACCACTCCTATCATTTTTTCACTCATTTGCCTCAGTTTGCAAGGGTATTGTGTTTTCTATAGGATTCTCTGTGAACCTATAGGATCCCCTAAAAACCTACAAGATGATCTTGTATGAATTACAGTGGCTTGGGAATCCTAAAGGAAGTAACCCTAGGGCAAGGAAATGAACTTCCCATGTAAAAAAATAAAATCCCTACATCACCACTTCATTACCATACCTCTCTCCACCTTGATCACCCTTGCATTCATCATTAAAAAAATCAGTTAAAAAAAAAAATTACAGTCTTCAAGAAAAAACACAGAGAAAAAATGAGACAAAGAGAAAAGGGGAACATCTCCTGAAGGTTATTTCTCATTATTCACACACCCCTATACCTCCTCTCTATCCATTTTCATCATTCTCAAGTCCCAGTAGTAAAAGTAATAAATTTTATTAGGGAGAAGCAGCTATAGGACATCCTGTAGGAAACCTTATAGCAGCCTATCCCACAAAATAAAAATCATAATTTGCAGTAAGTTTTCAGCACAGATATCCAAGGGTAGAATAAGCTCCAGAGCAGCAGCAGCACTATCATATTCAATACCAGGTACTTGCATATCAAGGCAATCATCAAAGGACAATTAAAAAAAAAAATGGGAGATCACATGCAGCCAACATATAACAAAAACCTCATTTCTTCAACAAACTGCAACAAGGTATTGTTGCCACAGGTAAGTATCTCGCTTCACTCTCTCATTTGCATAATGTAATAAAAATATGTAAATATTGTGGACAAGATGGTTTATAAGTGAAAGGTGGCCAGTTAACTTGGCCACCTTCGTTCAGTGAATGAGGACAAAACAGTTAGTCCTCACAGACGTGGAAACAATCAAGTCAAAGAAAGGGAGAATGAGGTTAGAAGTAGTTGGGACTATGGATGCTAGAAGTGGGAGTTGATTATGAGGTGAGGGGAATGAGGATGTGGTAGTGGGGACCAACTGTCCAAAAGTAGAAATTCGTACCTCGACTACCATCACACCACCTCACTCAACTTGACCATAAGAGGAAATAAATGTTGATCCCCATGCACTCATGCATTCATCTTCTCGAGGCTCACTCTAGCAAGGTCACTCTCATCCCCAAGAAGCCTACAAGAGAGGGAAACTTCATTTTTTCCTATGTAGGACTTCCTACATGACCCTACAAGAAATCCTACAGGATCACACACGAATCCTACAGGATATATTCAAGCAGTCTACAGGATTGGCAGAGAGCAATTTCAAAGGGGGAACATAGGGGTTGGCTACATCAAGCACTATGAGGAGGTAGGCTCTACATTTCCTTCCATTTTTCCAAGCAGAAATAACATAAAATCTCCCAGTTTGATTGAAATTGATAGTTGTATAAAGGAATTGTATCCACAGAAATTTCAGTCCCATTTCCTCCTTCATTAAAATTTTGTATCCTATATCGTTGCTCCTTAAATTCACCAGAGAAAATGATAGGGGGGTTTAATAAAAGGGAGCCGATTAACACTATAAGGATTCACCAACATCCTCCTGTGCTACAAATATTCATGAGGCATAATTGGATGGGGTACTTTGAGAAATTGAGGGGGTATGATGATGAAGTGACTTGAGATTTTTCTCTCTCTCTCTCATTCCACTGACCAGAACCCATGCCACTGTTATGGTGGGAGGCTTCTCCATAGATCTCACCCCTTAAATCATAAGTAGAATTACCACACTTCCCTTAGGAGTGCCTTGGAGAAAGGAAGACAAGGGAAATAGCCAAACTGCAAAAAATAAATTCTTTTTAGAGGGAGAGGAGCCCATTGAACAAAAACATTGAGTGAGGAGAGAAAACCTACCATACCCCTGGAATGAGGTAAGCTACCACCTTATAAAATACATATCATGCGAAGGTAGGTATAGTGTGGTATATGGATATCACTTTAGGCTTCTTGAAGAATTGAGGTTTGGAACAGAAACACTTCCTCACCACAAGCTCATCATACTATACTTCCTTTTGCAATCACTAATAGATACAAGCATGATGGTGTAGGAAGGAAACTACCAACAACTAGCCCACCATGGGTTAATTAGAATCATCATAGAAGATTCCCTACAAAACCTTAGAATTCCTATCACTTGGGTAATTTTCAGAGACATTCCGGCAGAAGAGGATATCAAGGCCCTCACATATGATAGACGCCCTACTATCAATGAAAATGATGAAGAAGAGACTGAAACATATGAAGAAGAAGCAGATAGGAATGAAGAGGAAATATATGAGGAGGAAGAGGAAGAGAAAGAGAAGGGAAGTGATGAATAAATAGAGGAAGAATGTTAATGAGGAACCCAATAAACAAGGTGAGGATCTAGAGGGAAAAGAAGAGGAGAAGGACAAAGGTGAAAAGGGAAATGGAAAAGAGGAGGCAAACAACAAGGAGGAGTCACCCAGGGTGTCTCTAGAACCCACTTAGAAAGATGAAGCAATTTCCCTCACTTCCCTTAGCACCCCTATCAAACAAAAAGGAAAAAGATAGAGGAAAACCATCTTATACTTCAGAACAAGAAAAAGTACAAGGATAAGGCAAGGAAAACCTCAAACTCTAACCAAGGTTCCCATTGTTATTGAGGACTCACCTAAACAATAAGAAAATATGGCTCCTCTTACAAAAACTCAAGGCTAACGATCCTTAGCACAAACCTCCCCTAAGTCTCCTATCACTTATGAGAGAAGGATTGTGACTAGATCTACCTCATTCAAAGGAGAAGACATCCTACAAGATACACAACAGGACCTATAGGAAGCAGAGGCAGTCCTACAAGAAACTCTCCTAAACCTACAGGAAACTCAAAACTTGGATAAGGCAGGAAGTATGCAACAAGAAATAAAGAGAGAGGACCCAGAGCTAAGGGAACTTAGTCCTCAACCTAAGCTTGACTCCTACTACATATTTATTGAGGGGGGCATGGTCATTCCACAAAAATTTTCCATCACATTATTTTTTGAGCTTGATAAAGAAAGAGCCAGAACACATAGCTTGATGCAAATTTCCAAGTCCAAGGGAGTGGAGGACATTGGTCACATGGAGGAAAATCTCAAAGAGATGGGAAGAGAACTAAGTAGCCTGAGGGATAGAGAGGCCATAATGAAGGCTTAGTTGGAGGTAGAAAATGCATGGTTGAAAGGACAACTATAAGAAAGAGAGAATCAATTGGAATCCATGGCCAATCTATCTTTGGAAGCAATCCAGTGCATGATGCCAACTAAGTCCTATGCATTATACCTTAAGGAATAGTGGTTGTAGTTCCAAATCAAGACCCTAGCACAATGACGCACTATGCCATTCTAAGATTATAGATAGTTCATTGATCTTTGTGATTGAAGTACATTGGAGGATAGGGATAAGATGTTTGAGTTCCACTTTTAGAACATGGCCTTGACAGATCTGAATGTATGACCCCAATGAAAGCTAGGGGATTTACAACTGATGGAGTTGGCATCATGGATGAACCATGAGGAAGAAAGGGCTACAAAAATGAAGAAGATATTGGCAAGGGAACAAATAGAGTCTCTCATGATAGGAGCTGAGCGGTCGAATCCAATGGCTATCATCAACACACATAATTTAATTGCAAATGATCCTCAAATTATACCCAAGTATCTTGTTTCCAAGAGTAAGTAATTACACATTTTGAGGATATGTTCAGACTTTTAGGCGATGACAACATGCAAGCTTACCAAAAGAGATGGAATAATTTTCCATACAATTTGAAAATCAGAGAGTACCATTCTCCTAAAAGGATGAGAGAAGCACCAAATAGGACACCCATGTACAAACAAACTATCCAAAGGCTCAAAGTAAATTGGATTGGCTTGAGACTTAGTCCACCACTGCTCTTGGGGACGTTAGAAGGAAGGAAGGAAGAGGAAGATAGAAATAAGTGGGAGGAGATAGAAGGAAAGGCATGATTCTATGCATAAGAAGAAGAACACATAGCATAAGCACAGGATGTTAGGGAAGCCACTAGAGCTATGAAAGACGTGGATATTGATTGAGTTGCTCAAAGGATGAGCAACGCTTTTAGTATTGGGGTGATGATGAGCATCATCATTAGGTAACCATATGGACCTTAATTCACCTCCTAGCTTAGTCAAATCAAATCTTCTCACAATTTATTACATGTTTTGATTATATTTTGTTTAATGAGATGAGTCAAAGTGAGATATTATGCCTAGTGGACTAATGTGCATTAATGTAGGTTTGTGAGAGAAAATCAAGGAATTTTGGCAAGATTAAAGGCTGAAACTCGAATGGGACAAGGAAGAAAGATTGTAGGAGGTAAATCCTCCTCATTTACTCCTCTATCATTCAAATATTCCTCCATCAATCACACTAGCTCAAAGTACAAGTAGCCAAGTCATGAAGATCAAAAGGCAGTCGAGCAAGTGATAGTCAAAGAGTTATTTCATATTGAGTTTGGGATCCTAGCCTTTGTAGGTTTAAGGAAGTTGTTGGAGACTTCAGTGGTATAAATAAGGAGGTCTAGATCCTCATCAGGATTTGAATTGTTGTCGTAAAAACACTAGTTATTTTTGACCTCCAGACTTGTGGAAGACATTGCTATGTAATTTTCTATTTTGATAATGAGAATGAGCTTTTTCATGATCTAGTACTGAGTTAACTCAGAGTGTTGACACTCTTGGGTTAAGGCGCAACCCTAGCAGAGAATTATCCTCTTCTTATATCTGTATGCTTAGATTAGTTTCATATATTCATGGTTCAATTGTCCTTAGAAGAATTTCATTGCAAGTAGTGTAGATTTGATTAGTTTTTTTATTAGTTTGCTTCCATTTGTGCTTTACATCAGCAGTAGGTTAGAAGGGATAAAAGGATCATCAAAAAGTTGTCAATAGGTGTCTTTGCCTCGCTTTCTCCTTCAGGGAACATCATTTTAGGAAAGGACACCCATATAGCCCCAAAAAGACAGAATTCTACTTTCTCAT
This sequence comes from Pinus taeda, assembly GCA_000404065.3. Classification (NCBI taxonomy): domain Eukaryota; kingdom Viridiplantae; phylum Streptophyta; class Pinopsida; order Pinales; family Pinaceae; genus Pinus; species Pinus taeda. Next base: position 40,815 of record APFE030330526.1, read on the forward strand.
AAAATTTAGAGTTTCTTGTGCCTAAGCCAACATTTGATCAGTTTTCAAGTATAGGAATTAGCCATCATTTCTTCCACATTCAGTCTTACATTAGATATCATCAATGACTTCATCTTATTCTGCAAATTTTCCTCATGCATGAAGTAGACAACTAGCTCATTAAACTATGTTTTTATAGCTCATTGAAATCCTTCTTGTTTACATGAATTTTGGGAAAATATCATTGTTTGATGCAGTGCAGGTGTTTCAAAAGTGGAGTTAGATTTCATAGCAAGCAACATCCTTTCAACTTCATCCATCCATGATCATTCCTCACTTTCACTAAGACCCTCACCAATTTCATCATTCTTCAAGGAAACCTCTTTAAGCATGTTGAGCAAATCCAACTATCTCCCAACCTTGGTTTTGAGTTTTGAGTGATCCTAGGCATTTTCTCACTCAATTCCATCCACCAACCACCTTCCCTAAGCCTTCCATCACCTTCAGCACCCATCTTTTTTCTCTCGTATGTATCCGGTAGAAATACAGGGAATCCTATAGGTTATTAGGACATCCTGTAGGTTTTCCCGTAGTGGCCCGTTTTGAGGCAGAATTGAAGGAAAACCTTCACGAAGCCACACAAGGTCACCTAAGGGTCTCCCAAACCTTCCAACCATCCACCAGCATCCCTAAAATACCTTCCACACCACCAAAAGAGATTAGACTTCACACTTGTTTTTCCATAAAAAGAATGAAAAGAAAAAAAGCTGATTTATTTTAGTCCTTTACATGCATAGTAGTGATGTTTAATGTTTTGAACTTTGTTGGTTAGGACAGTAGAATTTCATATATGTTAGCTCAGCATTCTTGTAAAGCATAGTTTCTCAGTAGTTAGTTAGGAAATGGTGTGTTTTTAGCATTGGATTTCAATCCTTTTCCTTCTTGCAGTAGACAAGCTTTCTTGTAGAGTAGATTTCTTTTTCTTTCATCAGTAATCAAGATTCTTTTGAATCCATATAAGTCTGGCTTGAAAACCCTAGTAGTCTCTCCCCAGCTGAAGAGTGACAAAAGGCAAAACCATCACTTTTACTTGTGTATACAACATTGTCACCTCCAAGTTTGTACAAACCCCAGGTTTATAAAGTAAAGCTGGTAGCACCATGAGTTGCAACATTCTTGCTGCAATATTGGTGTTCATCATATATAATTAATTAAATTAGGTTATGAATTGAGTCACAATTCCTATAGTGCTAAGTTGTAGAGATTTTAGATAAAAAAATCATGTTTTCAAATTAGAACTCGTAATATTAGTATTAGAGTTTATGTAAGAATCATATGAAAAGAATTCAATAGGATCATTTGACTAGTCTAAATAGCTATGATAATTGCAACTACTTTGAGATGCAATTCCAACTACTTTTCACAAATACAAATATATAAAGAGATGGAATTGCAACTACCTTCCACATAAAAATATATAAAGAGATGTGATCCCTTAACGAATTTTGTGGTGATTGTTATGGTATAAGAGAATACTATTTATTATTGATTTCATTGTTATTTTTTTCATCTTATTTTTTCTTTGTTTACATTTTTATATATCAATCTAGTTTCATCTTAAGATCTATTATAATGTGGGATTTATCATACCCCTAGAGGGATAAAATTTCTCAATTTTTTAAATAAGTTATGGTTTTTGGGCATGTGGTATTGATAAGCCTTTGTATTAGCCCATGGTATTGTAACAAAATAATTAAAACCCTAGTTCCATAACATAACAATCAAAATTCTAGATGGTCCATGGTATTAGCCCATGGTATTATGATTTTCTTCCCTCCTCTCCCTCTCTCCTTTCCTCTCTCTATCTTTCTCTTCTGGGTATTGGCCCATGGTATTGTAAAAAAATAAGTTACTAATATGTATGATAAATGTTCATGATTAAAAATCTTATTATATTGTAAATATTCAATGTTGTATATTTTAATGTGATATACATATTAAATTTTCTTTTATTTAAAAAAATTGTTTGTAATTTTATTAATAAAAAAGATTCTGCTCACATCTATATATAGATATATATAGA
>APFE030330526.1:43694-74911 GCA_000404065.3 Pinus taeda
TTTATTATTAAATAATAATAACTTTTCTCATTACTATCTATTATGATGAGAAACCAATATAACTACACACCTATTTTTTTAAAGAAATAAAAAATTACTGTCTACCTACCACATTTTGGATCACTTAATGGCCCAAACATATGATACATTATATTAGCTCTCTGGCATTTAAGTTCATGTAATACAACTTTTCTTACTATTGTTGTCCATTTATAAATGGATTTGATGAAGAGAATCGTTGTTATTTTAGAAATGCGTTTTTCCGTTGCTCTACCCATTATATGATGTAATGTGCGTTAAGTGGATTACGTAAATTCATGAAAAAATAATAAGTTTGAATATGGGATATAAGTTTTGCAATAATTATTTGATTTATATAGACAATATTTTATATGATTAAATATATAAATTTGTAAAATTGAGTTTTAATACGAGGAAACATGGTTATATGTGCTTGAGCCACATCACCTTTAGGTTAGACAACTTTCTTAATGGAATTATAACAATATCTTTTTTTATTGATAAAATCCAATAATAATACAAGATGTATAACAGCATGGTTGCTAGTCCCTGTTTAAGGGAAAAAGAAATATAACTTGGCACCCATGGCGGTGATTCAGACACATAGCTACTTTTGGGCATGGAACCCCCCCACAACATGTTTTGGGGCTCAAAACCCAAGTTTTGAGTTGATATTGTTGTAAAGCTCCATAAATTGCGGGCGCGAAATGCATGTTAGAGTCATAGGGTTGTCTACCCTAGTTTTGAATGTAAAGTCGGCCTACCCATGATCCGCAGACCATGGGATTGTATAAATAGAGTGAAGCTCTAAGTGTAATAGGAAGTAAGGAGAGCGAAGTATGAGATAGAAGCATAGAGCAAGTTTCTAAGTGTATCTTGGGTCGTCGAATAGGAAAAGGCTCTACAGCTGAGTCCGTGGACCTTTGCAGCTAAGTGCGCGGAGTGGAATAGAGTCTATAACCGAAGGAAGAGAATAATAAAGAGAAGTTTTGTCTGAATTATGTGTATCTGTTCTTGGGTTATTATCTGTTGGATATGAATTGCAATTATACTATTTATTTACTGCGCACACTTGTATGAATGATTTATATTGTTAAGAATAACTAAAATCATACAAATAAGCTAAGTTAATCGCTTAATATTGGATTACTAGTAAGGACTTGGATAATAAAACTGTTCGGCCCCCGAGTAGGGTGGTGGAATAGCAACATCATAGGCTACAACGTACGGGTAAGTGTGCATAATGACGTGTGCGTAGGGTCAAATCGCGGACCACTCGAAACCATCAGAAATCTCCACGGTGCGGAAACCTGATTCTAGCACCCTCCCATACTACTTCGGGTGAGACCTCAGTTCGCACTCCGCGGACTATTACCGAAAGGGCTAGTAGTACCAAGATTTGTTTCACTAAATCACCTATGAACCTAGGTCAAGCACCAACAAGCCAACAAATGGTTTCGTTGCCAAGACTGGGATATACATAAGGGATGTCTGATGTCATGTCACTGGAATCCAACAAAGAAAGAAGTTGAAGGGTGGTTGGACAGAAAGACTCACGAGTTCGCGGCACAGGAAAACAACAATCTGCGAGTATCAAAGGAATAGTGGTTAGAGCATTACTTATATACGGAAATCCATGAAATTTTCTTTGCATCCTTCCACTCTGAGTTGTATGAGTGGATTGCGAAGCTAGCAAACAGTCAAGGAAGGTGTAGGCTCGACAAAACGATTGTGTGGACTTGATAATTGGTGTGCAGACAAGGGGCATCAGAAGATAAGATTGCGCATGCTGTGGACCATTAGCTCAATCGAATTCTAGGAGGGTTTATCACTGAGTTCACGGTAGACACGATAGTCAGCTACAGCGAGGTGAAACGATGCTTCCTCAAAGGACTGCGAGGTAAGTACATTAAATCTTTGAACACTTGTATTAAAATGCTATTATGTGAAAAGTGGTTTATGCGAATAAATTGATGTTTTTGGCTACATGAAGTGGGAGGATCTATAGAAATGAAGGAAGTGCATAGATAGAGAATATCCCCTTGATTTCTCCTCGGTGAGAAAGTGAGGAAGAGCTCGTGAAAGTTTCACCAAGAAGTACGATCAATCTGATAAGTTAATGAATTCCGCGCATACCACCTCCACCTACACCACCACCAGTCTCACCATCTTCACCTCCATCTCCGCCCACACCACCTTTACCACCACCACAGTTCAATATGGTGAGCGCAATAAACTTGCCGGTATTCAGAGGAGTAGGGAATGAAGATCCAGACCAGTTTTGGTTCATGGTAAAAGTTGTATGGGAAGCACAAGGAGTCGCGGATGACAATATAAAGAAGGCAACACTAGTAAGTGCATTGTAGGATCACACACTAACGCAGGGATCACAGATATCTAGGCTACGTTGAACAGGGAATCTAGTAGGCCAAAATCAGAGACACAATCAATTATCGAGTTTCAGGAAATCATGATGCTTCCAGGCGAGACCCCATGGGATTTGGATCAGAGACTGAAAAGAATGATTCACAAAACCAACATGACCCTGACGGATGGAAAGCACTACACATGGTTTGTAGCGTCACTAATGCCGCATTTAAGGATGGCACCATCACAACAAAAGTTATCCACCCATGATGAACCATTGGAGATTGCAATGAGACTGCACGAGACCTAAATACAAGATCCTAGCCTGGGAGTTCAACAAATCCATGCGCAACTGCAAAATTTATGTCTGGAAATGCAGAGTTTGAAACAACACAGGACAACTTGGCCAGAGGCATGTGAGGAGATATGGTGCATAAAATGAAAAGGCTAGGGGCATGACAATGACCATTGTCCAGTCTTCGCGAACTACCTAGCAACAAGAGGGCCAATGCCATTGAGACCAGAGGCACAAGCAGGGTCGAGTGCAGTGGCTACATTATGGTGCATGATTTGTCAGATAGGATGAAAGCACACTACAGATAATTGTCACTTATTACAAAAGTATACACAGAAATCCCAACAATTGTTCTGTAATTTCTCAAGGTCGATCAGCCATGATGAACACACCTACAGAAGTTATGAACTGATGATGGATCAGACTCCTGCCTACAGAGTGCAGACCGAAACGTGAGCCCTCAATCCAAATGCAGGGATGTTGTGTGTTGGATTTCAGGGGCACAGATGTAATCGAGGTGGAATGGAACCAAGAAGGGTTCACGAACAGCTGATTTGTTACAATTGTGGAGGGCTAGGGCATTATGCCCAAGATTGTACAAATCTGACTAGAGCATCATGTTTATATTATACCCAGTTTTATCATGAGAGAGAGGAATGCCCTACACTGATAGTGAGGCTGGACAATAAAGGAATACTCCAACCTCCCCTGACTCAGAATTTGCAAATGATGAGGTTTGAGCCACACGAAGAGGACCCGAATGTAAACATCGTGCTTCAAAGCAGTATCACAACAGGAGATGACGAAGGTAAGCAACCTGAAGAAAGTCTGTGGGTTCGTAAGGTTGCTACAAAGTAACCTAAACTTGATTTGGAGCACGCAAAGGAGACATTCATGGAAGCTAAGAAGAGCTTCACATAGGCCTCCACTTTAGGTAGTAAGGATCAACTAGAGCCGGAGATGGATCCTTCAATGCTCACTGCCTTTCTGGAGACATGTATGAAGTTGTTGCACAACATCAAGGCTGTGAAAGGACTACAGGAACTTATCACTAGGTGTGCTAGGTCAGGATAACCGCGCATAGTCCGAATTCTAAGGAAACATACAACATGAACAGGAAGGGAAATGCGATTGACTGCACAAATCGAAGAATATGAAATGGATCAGGTGATTATGGATCTAGGATTGGACGCGAATGTACTACCAAAGCAGACATGGGAATGCATGGGCAGGCCCGCGTTGCAATGGTCCCCTATTCAATTGCAAATGGCAAACCAGCAAAAGATGCTACCGATGGAAAGATTATAAGGAATAACGGTAGACATCGAAGGTGCGATCGCGCTTGTAGATTTCGAAATGATAGAGATTTTCGATGACAAAAATCCCTATCCCATTCTACTAGGAATAGATTGGGCCACTGATATGAACAGAGTGATAAATCTAAAGAAGTGCAAAATGATTTTTGAGAAAAAGTCACTACGCGCAGTGGTACCTTTAGACCCTGCGGAAGGATTGCACTACACAGAGCCAGTGCATGACAACGAGAGCGACGACGAGCTAGACTGTATCTACAAGATAACCTCTTGGGAACAAGATTGGGTTAATCCTACAGTGGACGGTAGGATTTTGTGGGAGTGTGAAATCTCCTACACATAAGATTCGGATGAGGAAACAAAACAATGGTAAAATCGGTTACACGAGGTAACCACCCTCAATTGCAACATGATGGTAAGATCACTACATTGCGTGACAATAGAGATAAGGGATCTTCCAATATATGACGGATTGACAGCGGTGGATGAATTCCTGAACAAATTTGAAAGCGAAGTGCCAGAACAATAGCGAATCGATGCTCTCAAATGGTCATTGTGCGCTACGCCCGCAAGGTGGTGGGGTACGAATCAAAGAAGTATTGAGAGCTAGTGAGAATGCACAAAGATCATGTGCTTATGATTTGGGAAGCCTTAGATGTGGATGGAAACCAAGCATGATGGACAAAACAACCTACATGCCCACCTTTCCAGATGGGTACAGGCGTATGGTACGCAGCTCACAGGAATGCACACCAGTCTCATGATAGGAAATAGGAACAACAAGCAAAAGTAGGCAAGACAAGTGCATGAATGAAAAAGTATGATAAGACCTAGAGCACCAAAAATCATACACGAGGAAGCCTTTGACAAGGTGTGCGAAGTGCTAAAAAGGGTCCACCATGTGAGACGCACTAACTGGGACCTACGCATACTAGTGGTTGTATGGGTTTATAGGACCATGTGCAAAACCCTGACTACAAGAGCACTTCTGAAGCAGAAGTATGAAGTAGGGACTGTAATCCCTATGGAGCATGCGAAGCTAAGCCCGTGCATAACAACACCCATAGATAGGATGGTCTGTGAAGACCGGAATGAAGAAATCACATAGCTACGAGAAACATAACATATAAGACTTGAGGAAGAAATCGGCAGGGAAACTTTAGACTTCACGAACTTGAAAACGACCGAGTATGGCTAAGGTAGAAAAGCTCTTTGATGGATGTGGAGGTCAAGAAACTCGAAGATGAAATAAAGGAAGCATTTCTCATCGAAAAATTAGGAATGGTAAGGCAAGATGCATACGATCGTACTAACAAGTTGGAGGACTATCGTTGTGAATTGGTTAGTCTGTTGTCATGGCTTGGACCGCATATCGCCAAATGAAGTGACTAGGGTAGCATGTTGCAAGCCGTAAAGTGTGTGGTGTTGATCACCACAATGGAAGATGAGGATTCTCTGTGAACCATTGTGGAGGACGGGATGGAGCCCCACATGAGTGGTGCAACCACCTAACTAGCCATAGGGAGAACAATCTTAGCACTCCAAGAAACTGAAAGGGAGTGCGGGACTATAAAATATTCTCCCTGGGAGATGTGCGATATTGGATATGCACACAGAATCAAAACGTTACATTATTCATGACTGCACATGAAGGGCTATGCTACTGCGCAGGTTGGCTAGGAAGTGACCGTTGAGGTAACTATTCACGATGGGATATGTGATTTGAGGCCAAATGGAGCTGGCGATGAGAATTTGAGGCACAAGTTATGGGCAAGATTTGGGAAGAGCTCCTGCCATGAAAGAATTGATGGCCCAAAATTGGGGGGAATGGTCAAATTCAAATTCGAAAGGTGCTATAAAACATAAAGGGTTGGCCAACGAACAACACTTGGTGATTTGAGAATTGAGCACATAAGCAAAGCATTGAGCATTCTGAGTGATCATTTAGTTGCTAAGTTCATGAGTGAAAGAATACAGCCTAGATATGATGTCTGAGTTGCACGAAGAGGACACGAATGTAAACATCATGCTTTGAAGTGGTATCACGACAGGACATGACAATGGTAAGCAGCCTGAAGAAAGTGCATGGGTTCGCAACGCTCCTACAAAGGAACCTGAATTTGATTTGGAGCACGGGAAGGAGACATTCATGGAAGCTAAGAAGAGATTCATAGAGGCCTCCACTTGAGGTAGTAAGGATCAACTAGAGCCGAAGATGGATCCTTCAATGCTTACTACCTTTTTGGAGACATGTATGAAGCTGCTGCAGGATAGCAAGGTTGTGAAAGGACTACAGGAACTTATCACTAGGTGCACTAGGTTAGGAGAAATGCGCACAGTCCAAAAGATCGAGAAACATACATCGCAAATAGGAAGGGAAATGTGATTGACTGTAGAAATTGGAGAATATGAAATGGATAAAGTGATTCTGGATCTAAGATCAAACGCGAATGTATTGCTAAAGCAGACATGGGAATGCATGGGCAGGCCTATGTTACAATGGTCCCCTATTCAATTGCGAATGGCAAACCAGTAGAAGATGTTACCGATGGGAAGATTGTGGGAATAATGGTAGACATCGAAGGTGAGATCATGCTTGCAGATTTCGAAGTGATAGAGATTGTCAATGACAACAATCCCTATCATCCACTCGTTGGAATAGATTGGGCCACTGATATGAATGGAGTCATAAATGTAAAGAAGCGCAAAATGATTTTTGAGAAAAATTCACTATGTGTAGTGGTACCTTTAGAGCCTGCAGAAGGATCGTGCTACACAGAGGCAGTGCGTGATGACGAGAGTAACGACGAGCAAGACTATATCTACAAGATAACCTCTCGGGAATAGGATTGGGTTAATCCTACAACAGATGACAGGATTTCGTGGGAGCGCGGAAGCTCCTACACATCAAATTCGAATGAGGAAACAGAACGATGGAAGAACTGGTTGCACGACGTAACCACCCTCAATTGCAACATGATGGTAAGATCACTACGTTGTGTGACAACAGAGATAAGGGATCTACCTATGTATGATGGATTGATAGCGGTGGATGAATTCCTAAACAAATTTGAAAGCGAAGTGCCAGAACAACAATGGTTCGATGCTCTGAAATGGGCACTGCGCGCTATGCCCGCAAGGTGGTGGGGTACACATCAGAGAAGTATTGAGAGCTGGCGCGAGTGTAGAAATATGGTGCGCTTACGATTTGGGAAGCCTCATATGTGGATGGAAGTTGGGCATGATGGATGAAACAACATGTTTGCCCACCTTTCCAGATGGGTACAGGCATATGGTACGCAACCCGCACAAACACACACCACTCTCACAATAGGAAACAGGAACAACAAGAAGAAGTAATCAAGACAAGTGCATGAACAAAGAAGTATGATAAGACCTAACACACCAAAAGTCATACACGGGGAAGCCTTTGACAAGGTGTGCGAAGTGTTGAACAAGGTCCATAATGTGAGATGCACTGACTGGGACCTACACGTACCCGTGGTTTTATGGGCTTGGGACCATGTGCAAAACCCTGACTGTGAGAGCACTTCTTAAGCAGAAGTATGAAGCAGGGCCTGTAATCCCTATGGAGCATGCGAAGTCAAGTCCGTGCATGATAACACCCATAGATACGATGGTCCGCACAAACCGGAATGAAGAAATCACATAGCTACGAGAAACATAACATATAAGACATGAGGAAGAAATCCGACAGCGAAACTTTAGACCTCGCGAACTGAAGACGAGCGGGTACGGCTAAGGGGGAAAAGCACTTTGATGGATGCGGAGGTCAAGAAGTTGGAAGACGAAATAAAGGAAGCATTTCTCATTAAAAAACTAGGAATGGTAAGCCAAGATGCATATGATCATACTAACAAGTTGGAGGACTTTCGCCGTGAACTGGTTAGTCTCTTGTCGTGGCTTGGACCACATATCGCCAAACGAAGTGACTAAGGTAGCATGTTGCAAGTCGTAAAGTGTGGTGTCGATCACCACAATGGAAGATGAGGATTCTCTGTGAACCATGGTGGAGGACGGGATGGAGCCTTGCACGGGTGTTGCGACCACCTGATTAGCCATAGGGAGAATAGTCTTAGTGCTCCAGGCAACTGAAAGGGAGCGCGAGACTATAAGATATTTTGCCTAGGAGCTATGTGATATTGGAGATGCACGCAGAATCAGAACATCACAGTGTTCACGACCACGTACAGAGGGTTGTTCTACTGTGCGGGTTGGCTGGGAAGTGATGAGGTCACTATTCATGATGGGTTGTGCAATTTGAGGCTAAATGGAGAGGGTGACGAGAATTTAAGATGAAAGTTATGGGAAAGATTTGGGAAAATCTCCCACCATGAAAGCATTGATGGCCCGAAATTGGGGGGAACGGTCGAATTCAAATTCGAAAGGCATTATAAAACCCAAAGGGTTGGCCAACAAACAACACTTGGTCATTTGATAATTGAGCACTTATGCAGAGCACTGAGCATTTTGAGCAATAATTTAGCACCTAAGTTCACGAGTGACAAAATAAAGCCTAGATATGATGATGACCATTAAGGATGGTTTGGGAATTGAATAGTTAACCACCAGCGAGGCCGCGCAAACCGAAATGATGGAGGATGTTCCAAAAGGCATCGGGGTTGTGGCGGAAATCCCCAAATCACCGTGAAGGCCAAGGACCAAGAAAGATAAATAAGCAATGGCTCTAGTACGCATGTCCCCAAGAAGCCCATCGTGTAGCAAGCTATCAATGGAAAAAAAAGCGAAAGTTGCCATGATCGACACAGATGAGGAAGAAGAAGACTTGCAAGCCCTGATCACTACAGAAGAAGAAGAACAACAAGTCATGGAGGAGGGTATCCAACCGTTACGCTCTGCAATGGAACTGCCCACATATGTCACTCCGTGAAAAGGTAAGACTAAAGTGTCGAAGAATTTGGATGAAACCAAGAGTCTACTCCAAACCCCACTCCTCCCAGACGATATCGTGTTTGAAGGCACGCACCTGGGTGGTGTGCCAACCATCAAGTTCGAAGACTAGGACCTCTCTGACCGCGAGAAGTTCCCTCATCTGGAGACTGCAACTCTAATGAAGCAAAATACTGAGGGGGTGGTGTTAATGTTAGAGCTGTGAAAATGGTTGTGCAGTGTGGAAAAGGCCAGGTTGTTGCACTTATTATGGATACCACATTTCCACCGCGTGCCCATCACCATTTTCATCATCAAGCAGCTTCTCTGCTTGGGGCATGATGGGTATCTATGGTTGGAGGAGCCTATTCCCATCATGACAGACCTTATTCACCACATTTCTCGGCTCCTTTGTAAAGGAAAGGACCCCACGACTATAGCCAGAAAGGGTAGCGATTTGGCTCTCGCAAAAGCCGTGAAGGCGAAATACAAGATGGAGAAGAAAAATAGGGGCTACGCCATCTCCAGCATCATGGACAAAGGGGTACACGTAGCAACCCAAGTCATGGATGACAAAGTTATGAGGAACTGTCACGCCAATGAGGTACCAACGCTGGTGGTCGCACTGGCTAAGCAATGCGCGAAGGGGTTTGAGTTCAACTGGTTTGAATTCCTCTGTGAAGAATCTTTTATAGACTGTCACGAAGCTCAGGAGTAGTGTAAAACCTTCCACTACGCATGGTTGTTGTTATCCATCATGCTCATAGCAGGGGAACTACCAGAAGACAGTCAATTCCCCAACGTTGACAGAGACTTACTGGAGGCTGCGAAATATGCTTTACTCTGGGCCACAAAGGATGTAAAATGGATTCGCGACACCAAAATTTTCTGGGTGCTCATGGAGGTGAGCATCTAGATGTGGATCAATCAGAGGCCTCACCTGTCACCTATGGTGCACAATAGTCTACAAAGTTTTGCAAACTTCAAAGTTGATATGCACAACATTTATATCAGGGCGCGAAAGGATCCAGTGTAGCAGTGGACAAAGCTAACTCTTGTAGCCACTGATGACGTGATTTTTATTTTCTTGGAGACATGGCCTCCGAAATGGTGCACCCCGAATCTAGAAGAATTAGAGAAGCCGACAACACAGAAGAAAAAGGACGATGACAAGCTATGTGTCACTCAATTGGCAAAGAAAAGGCGAAAGGAAAAAGCAACAGCTGAGGTAGGGGTAGTGCAAGAAGCAGCACAGAAATCCATGGAGTAGAAGAAGGCTGCAGAAGTAGCAGCAGCAGCACAGGTAGCAGAGGCATCAACAACACAGGAAAATGAGGGCAAGCAACTTCCTCATACGGGCAGGAGGGAGAAGAAACAGAAACAATAGAAGGGAGTAGAGACCTAGGGGTCATGTCCACATAGTTAAAGCGCCCATGCATCCCAGAAAGAGTACAGCCTTTTCCTACTCTATGACCCAAGATACACTTCAACACTTGCTCTGTGCTTCTATCTCATACTTCACTCTCCTTACTTCCTATTACACGTAGAGCTTCGCTCTATTGATACAATCCCATGGTCCGCAGACCATGTGTAGGCTGACTTTACATTCAAAACTAGGGCGGACAACCCTCTGACTATAACATATATTTCGTGCCCGTAATTCGTGGAGCTTTACAACAATATCAACTCAACACTAGTGTTTTGAGCCCCAAAACATGCTTTGGGGGGATTCACTGCCCAAAAGCTACAATGGACCCACCTACATGTATTACGCACGTTGATGTAAAAATAAGAATGAGGAAGCATGGAAGAATCATGAAGTTGGGAAAGATAAGGAAGGGGCAAGCCTTTGAATCATTACACTCATGAGGTAGAACAATAAACCCACCATGAATTTGTCAGGATTGCCACACGACACTATTGATGAGTGATCAGCTTCATTTGTAGCATCATCACAAAGGGATGGATTTTGGTTCTAAGGATGCAAGTCTTTCTCATTCATTGCGGGATTAAGTTCCTTCTAAAAACAACCGGCTGTGTGAAGAGAGATGGCTGGAGCTGGGCTTATGGCTTTAGTGCACCTTTCTTCTCCCTTCTCTTGGTTTTTCTTAGCCTTATTCCAGCTAGAAGATATTCGTGAGATTATCTCTCTTTGTTAGATTCAATGGATCTGTGATATTCAACTATCCTACAGCTTGGAGCACTTTGAGTGGAGAGAATAATGGAAAAAATGGTTTGGAAGAAGAAGTTTTATGGGAGAGAATCATAAAGAACTTAATTTGGAATCATCGATTTGTTCATCTGATTAATATGCTCTGGGTTCGAGTTCAAGCTCAGTATCATTAGGTGCGGTTAGAAACTACTCTTGAACTAGTCTTATTTATTTCTAGTGCATAAGCTTATCACGTCATAATAATATCAGTAATTATAGGGATTGAAACCATATAGAAGTAATTTACCATGAAAAGGGAAATGAAACAACTTTTTTTTGCTTTTTCTTTCTTTTTTGCCCACTCGAATCGAATCTAGGAGATGTGAAAATAGTTGTGTAGACTACTGCTACTGAATGCTATATTATTATTACCATTTTATGAAGACCCTACTTGCTTGTATGGGACCTTTCCAAGCATTGCCGAATTACATTCTTACCATGGTTTTACCAAACCCAAACTAGACCTTGTCAAGCATTGTCGAGCTATATTTTTCCCCAGTTAGTTACCGAACCCATACCAACCAATTTTTAGTTAGAGTCTTCCAAAATCACCCTAGTCTAGTTGGGATTTCTTACTTTTCTAAGGCTAGATAAGTACACCTACCGTTAGGCTTACCACCGTTTTATTCCAACTATGCATCAGATGTTTAACCCACTTAGATTGCATTTTATTGCTATGCAGTCACTGGTCATGTGATTACAAAGGTTGATGTTTTCAGTTACGGAGTGATACTTATGGAGCTCATAGGAGGCAGAAGGGCACTGGGTGAAACACAACACGAGGAAAGAGTTCACCAGTAACATTATTTAAATGGATGCATATTGTGCTTAATTTTTTTCCGTTGTTTCTCAGATTCTTGCAAGTTTTATATTTAATCCGTATTTTTTTTTAAGTTCCTATAAATCTTGGATTCGTTCATGTATGTACACTTGATCATCCATCATTTTTTGTTGGGTTTCCAAAATGTCATTTTTTCTATGTCTTTAGCTTAAACTTAGGGTAGTACGGCATGTTTTCACTACGTTGTTAGCCTTCATGGATAGTGATTTTTTTTGTTTGTTTGTTGTTTTTTTTCAACTTGCATGGATTTCTTTTCATGTGGATTCGTTAGTTTGATTTCAAGTTTGGTGACATTTGTTTCATGTTGGTAACAGTTTTACATTGTATAACTTGACCTTGTTGAAGTATTTTTTCATGGTGTTTTTTGTACATGGCATGAAGTTGTATATGGTATAGTGTTGTATGTCATTTCATAAAAGATAAAAACCTGAAAATTAGAATTCTTGTCCAACGCTTTCAACGCCAATCACACGAAAAAACAGGGTACAAATGCTATTCAGGACTCAAACGAATTCGCGATCCACTCAGACAATATCTCATAGACAAAATCCACTCAAACAATACTTGGCTTTGATACCAATTTTACAGGACCTTTTACAGATATTATTAAACACAGCAAGGTTGCGGAAAAGTTGAATAGGATAAATTTATTCATATATGGATGCGATCATTACATAAGAAAATCCTTTTTCCTCAGATGGACTGCTGCAGCATTTAGTAGATATGAGTTAGCCGGAGCATAAAAAATCTACAGGCTTCCTGGCATACAAGCAGGCTGAGTCTAAAAGAATTGGACAAACCCAACAGCTAACAGACTGATCCGACCACTTTAGGTTCATACCAGTGTCAAGCATTAGTACGCAAGCATAAGTAATGGTGTGATACTTCTACATAAGGGTTTTTATCATAGGAAAAGGAAATAAGCTCACCATATAACTTTAGTGCACTTTCCATTGTTATTATAATTTAATGATGGTTAAAAGGGTAAGGTCTAGTTTAAATTATAGATGAAATATGTATTTTTATGTGAATTCATTAAAGTTTAGCAATATAATTGTAAGATTTTATATTGTTTAAAATATATTTTTGAATGCATAAATAAATTGGATATTTTTGAAAACTTTTATAGCACTAGAATTATACAAATTAAACTATTCAAATTTGAGTTTTTAAAAATTTATATCAAATTTTGATTAAAATTAACCAAAAAAATAATTAAAAAAAAATCATTTCTTTTTATAGAGTATGCCAAAGTATAAGTTTAGATTCACATTGAAACCCATGCCCAATACACAATTACATGAGCACTCCACAATCACTGAGATTAAAGAGTAATTACAAATAATTATTTAAAGTACTGGTTCCCAATGGCCACCCTACAAGGGGTTAAATTCGACCAGTCCCTCTATCTATCAATTTTTTTTTATGATGTTTTCATTTTTAAATTTCCCTTCACATAACTTTTAACATATATTTTTGTGGTGCTTAATATATTTTTCCTATTAAACCATAATCAATAAAAATTCTATCATTTTTAGAAAGACTTTTTTGATATATAATACTTATATAATAAAAATAAATAAATTAGATATATATGAATTTCACTTCAAGCCAATGCACTAGATTCATAAGACATGATTGTTAAGTAATAGTTGTCAAAGATGAAAACTCAAGCCAATGCACTAGATTCATAAGACATGATTGTTAAGTAATAGTTGTTAAAGATGAAAACTCAAGCCAACTTCACCATTTTACTTTGACTCTCACGATATGTTCCAAAATTTAGAATATTCTAAACATTCTAGATAAATCTTAAAAAAAAAGAAAATTAAAAACAAAGGAGAAAAAGATTCAAGAAAAAATTAAAAAAAAATTCTTTATTACCTTTTTCATCAAAATTGTCCAACAAAATTGTCTAACAGAAACAATCTTTAATAAAAGTTTTTTCTAACTAAAACAATATTTAATGAAAAAAAGTTTCCCTTAAAAGTAATATTTCAGAAATTCAGAAAATTAGACGTATTTGAAGCTAAAGAAAAAAAGCACACCAAAACTTTTAATGAAAAAAATTCCTTGAAATTTAGGTTTAAAAGTAATATTTCAGAAATTCAGAAAATTAAACATATTTGAAGCTAAAGAAGAAAAAGCACACCAAAACTTTTATGTTGGTTTCTTTTATACTCAATGGTGTGGTCTATTTAGTCCCACGACACATTTACTGTAATAAATTTTTGTATAATCCATTGTCATCTTCATAAATGTGAAGCTTACAGAATTTTTGTATAATCCATTGTCATCGTCATAAATGTGAAACTTACACCACTGTTGCACCATAATTGAAATGCATGAGCTGTGGCAATGAGATATAAAAAATTTAATACTTCTGATATTTTCCTATGCCCGTCATTTTTGCGTTTTCTTCAACTATTTGCCAGTTGACAGTGACGTATTTAATTATTATTTGCCTTTTGACAATGACGTATTTAATTTAAAATCAACTATATTTTACGCGTAAAAAGGAGAAAAACGAGCGTTTTCTTCAATCATTTGCCAGTTGACAATGACGTGTTTAATTTAATATCAACTGTATTTTACGCTTAAAAAGGAGATAAACGGGTAAACGGGCGTTAAATTAACCCCTGCCACCGGGTATAAAGGCCACATCCACCATATATAATATGACATTCGCAGTTAATTACTTAAAATACTCGTTCCCAAAGTCTAAAGGTGTCGTGCATAATAAAATATTCGCAGTCGTGATTCTTCCCGTCCACGGCCAACGCCCACCGCTTCTATTTTCTCATTTTAAACCTCACGCCCCCTAGTTCTCTTTAAATTTTGTTGAACTTTAATAGCTTTGATGGTTAGATGTTGGTGATTGATTTCAGTGATTCATAGCTCAATTCTCCATTCCTTGTCCATCCCGAAAATCTGGTGTTTTACATTAATTAAGGTTTTAACAGCTTCACTTTCGTTATTTGCAGCAAAGCTAACAGATTACAGGTTTTCCATGGATCTGGCTATGGATGTTTATATACCAGAAGATTATGCGAGGAGCCGCTTCAAGCCAAATTTGTCGATGCAGAAACGAGATGACCGACTTTCTTTCGACAATGTCGAGGCCACAGGCGAGAAGAAGTTCCAGCTGCTAGGAGATAGGAATATGCTGATCTACGTTTCTACCAGCCATAGTCGTAGCAGCAGCTTTAAGGAAGACATACTTTTCAATTATTTCAGTCCATAAACTCTTTCCCGACCATATCTGCAATTCCCTGATTCTACAGTTCGGAATCCCTGAGAAGTAGAATGTCTTCCTTCTGAATCGTAGAAAATGCAAACTCAATTCTTTTATGCTCTTATGCTTGTGTATCGGAAGGTTGAATTTTCCGTTTTATATTGACATAATTTATCGAACAATATTTGATTAGGCTATATTACAAAAGCAACAATACCATTGATCCAGATCGGATGGGCACATGATGAGGTAACTGCTGTTTCTAATAAAATCCAAGCTTATATATGTATTCAAATTCCAGTATATTAACAAGTACTCTATATATATTTTGTGAATAGAGTTTTAATGGTTAGTTCTCATTAACTACCATCCAAGGTGCGGTGTTAAATTTCCTTAAAAAATTTCAAAGTTTTGAAAGCAGATTTGTTTTAAAACGATACTCACATGACATTGTACACCATTCAAGACATTGTAGGCCTGTGTTAGGAAATTACGTACATTTCATTTGATTGTGTTCTAGTCCTGTTCTGAATTTCGCGTGATGAAGGGAATTCATATCTTACTACTATCTCTGTTCTATTTGACAGCTTTTCTTATTTCCATTTCTATAGTATTATAAATGCTATTTGATATGTCAGGGGAATAGCTATTGCCTTTTCCACCTCTATAGTATTATAAATGCTATCTGACATACAAGGAGAATAACCATTGCTTTCTGAGTGACAGCACGTGGAGAAAGAGAACTTGAAGAAAGTACTCTATAACTATTCTCCTAACATATCACATAACATTTAAAATACTATAGAAATAGAAATAGGAAAAGCCCTATTTGACCATATTTACAGCTCTTCATTTTCCTCCATAGCTCCCTCACGATCTGGGGTTTGATCCGGTCGCTTGTCACCATTAATATATAGGGTTTTGATGGAACGTCGAAGAATCAAGTCCGTGTAATACTGAAAATATGTCTACGATCTAGAAAAGCAAAGACAAATCACAACTGGTGCGGGAATGATTTCCTATTAATAATATACAGATGGTTGTCATGTATTTTTATCTAATCTAATCTTTTAATTTCCTGGACAAATGACGGCTGCCACAGATTATATGTATGGAATCTTTCATTTACTATGTACTTATGTAGAGTAGCAACATGAAGAAGAACCTCGGCTTGTCTTTCGAGTACATATATTTTCAACAGCGCTGGGATGTTCGTTAGGTTCCCCAAAGTTTGGTATTGGAAAACCTAACTTTCAAGATCCCGTAGCTTATGTTTCGTGTGTTTTACATAAGGTGCCTTTTTCGGGAGGGGGTGTGTGAGATCAAATTCGAAGAAAATAACTACAATCATGACTGTTAACTTCGTTAGAATATTAATATTATACGTGTCTGTTTTGATTATAGTTTCAATCATTTTAATTAAATTAAATGGCGGGTCTTTAATATCCACCCAATGTTCATTAGATATTTTAACTGTGTAAGAATATTAATATCATACGTGTCTGTTTTGATTATAGTTTCAATCATTTTAATTTAATTAGATGGCGGGTCTTTAAAATCCGCCCAATTTTCACTAGATATTTTTATCATAAATGCGTTTTGAAAAGGAGGGTTTTTCCCAGTACCTATTAACCTTTAATATTGAATAACCAATATAACGGGTTTCAATAAATAGTTTGTTACATTATGTTTCTACATCTCTTATTTGTTAAACAAATTCTGATTTGTTATTACTACAAATTGAGCAGTTTAGATGTTATTATGGCAAGTTGAGGAGTTTAGATATTTATCTTAAATATAGTTATTTATTTTTTCAATTTAATAAACTCTTAAGAATATGAAATGTATTATAAAATACATATTTTGATATTCACTATAAATTCACATTAATGAATATTTAACAAAATTCATCTATTACTTTTTATTTTAACAAAATTTATTGAAAATTAAAATGATAATAAAAATGGTTAAAAACAATAATACTATTTTTCTTAACCATGTGGATTAACATTAGTTAATAAATAATAATAACATTTTAATACTATTACAATAAATTAAATATATATAACAAATTTTAATATAAACAATATAAATTAAAACAAAAATATCATAATTCATTAAAACATGGAATGAAATTATATATATATATATATATATAATATATTATATTATATATTATTAGCAAATTAGAAATAAGGCTAGTTAATTTATAGGCGAAATAACATTTTTCACCAAAATACAATTTCAAGGAAGATTGTGATTATTTGTTTTTTAAAATACATTTTTGAATGCATAGATGGATTCAACCCCATGGAAAACCCTTAGGTTACTCTAATCTTATAGATTAAACAACTCAAACTCAAGTTTTTGAATTTCTCTATGGAATTTTGGTTAAAATCAACCAATAAGGTAGTTCCGTCTATAATTTAGACTATGCCTTAGAAATAAGTTAAACCATTAAAGGGATAACTAAATTAGAATGGATATAAAGAGTTAAACCGTTAAAGGGATAACTAAATTAGAATGGATATAAATTTCATGAAATCTTCCTAACCTGACTGCCTCAAGGGAATTTGATATGGTTGAATCCATTTATGTATTCAAAACTACATTTTAAACAACAATATATAACAATCTAGCCAAGAATTGTATTGTGGAATTTTAGCTAAAGGAACCAAAACATAGAATAATTAGATTATGTCATTATTATAAGATAATGATTTTTGTCATTTAAAAATATTATTATATTATGTGTTAACATAGTTAATTATTCTCTCGGAGGCAAGAGTGAGAGAGATTATTTGTCACATCGATGAAGAAACACAGAGTAAATATGTTTGGGTATGGGGAGTTCAACTAATAATTAGGACAAATTCTTAGCCTTATAGCAGGGTCTAGAATTGGCAATTACAAAAAAAAAAAACAATTAATGGTTTTGGGGACTCTATGATAGTTATCTAACATGTGTGCAAGATCAAAGACAACTAGGTGCAAATTCTCTCTCCTACTCTGCATAGAATAAGTTTGCAAATAGTGAAGTTTGAAATCATTGATTTCTTCCACGTAAAAAAGAACCTCAATTCACTCACAAATAGGGGTGTATCCCTTGATCAAAAAATGATGACTCACGATTACAAAACTATAGTTTTCAAACATATACCATGAAAATGTCATATATAAATAATTCATTAGGAGTATTGAAAGCTCTAACTAGAATTAACGGGAAAATGAATAGGCTGGAAGTTTGACATCCCTTCTGATGATGCATTCTCTCATTCTTCAACTTTGGTAGCTCATCTCCATTGTTGAGTATTGCAATCACACATACATGTGGGAGGCCCATGAGATAATGACTGTAATAAGGGATCGATGGAAGTTAAATTTCCCATTTGATAAATCTGAGTGGAGACAAGGAATTAGTATCTTCATTTTTGAGGCATAGCAAACACGTCCATATCAATTTTAATGGCAAAGGATTTAGGTTGTAGATGCATTAATTCTGTGGTTGGGCATTGGGATCAGAGAATGTGTGAGGATGATGGTTGTATTAAAGAAGTTGGGAGAAGTGATGCCCTAGTGGTGGCACACCTACAAG
Source organism: Pinus taeda (assembly GCA_000404065.3). NCBI lineage: Eukaryota > Viridiplantae > Streptophyta > Pinopsida > Pinales > Pinaceae > Pinus > Pinus taeda. Next base: position 62,485 of record APFE030330526.1, read on the forward strand.
ATTATAAAGAGAGTTGTTGAATTTTGTTTCATCAGGAATTCAAGATTTTTTTTCCAAAAGTTCTGCAACAAGGATAGTTTACAACGTGAATAACCAAATGGAGCATTCAATCAACACTGAGAAGGATGAAATTCATTGGTAGATGGATTTGATGATGTACATCGATACCCTTTTAACTAGGCAAGGTGAGATGGGAAAGGATGAATAAAAAGTGCAAGTTCTTCTCTTGCATTAGAAAACAAGCCTATTGCATATTAAGATATATAGACTTCAAGTGGCATATGATTCCTTGAGTCATATGCTTGATACATTGGTGAAGGAGTGATAAGAGGGGTGGAGAAGGAATTGTTTGTAGAGGTCATTGTGCAGCAAAGTGTCGCTCCAGTCAATTGAGTGAAGACAACTTTGGAGGCTTCTATGGTTTTAGCTTCTCCTTCCTCCCAACCAAGAATTGATGATCCTCAAGTTAGTATTTCCCTGGGGCGAATAGTTAACGATAATCCTTTTTTAGTTTATAATTATGTTATATAAGTTTGTTTATGTTTTATGACTCTTTTAGAGGAAATATAAGCTATGAAATGTTACATTAGCAGTATGTAAACAATTGATAAAAAGTTGTAAACATTTTTGGTCGTTTTTTCACACAATGGATGATGATTTTGTAGCATATGTAAAGGGTTATAACTTTAAAACTAGTTTGAATTAATAGAATAAGCCCGTGCCCGTTTCATTAAAAAAAAAACATAGTTAATTATTTTGTAGCATGTTATGATATTTTGAAGGGAAAATAAAAATATCTTTTGTTTTGGGCTTAGGAATAGCTGCCAATAATTCAATTCAAACATGTACTCTTCTTCGAGCCATTCTTTTATCCAAAAAATCTCAAAACAAGATATTTGATTCCATTGAAAATTCAAGTTTTATTATCAGAATTATGATTATAATCTCTATATAACACTCCATCCCATTCCCTAAAGAAACATGAGTTGTAGAAAGTGTTACTTTATAATTAACTCTACCTCCAAAGTCTATTATAAAGATGTGGTTACAAAATCCTCCTTCTACAAAATTTGTGAAGTTATTTATGATATCACCATCATGCTCAACTTGTAGATAATATAAATTTTATTTAAACTCAATTCCCTTACTTTTGCATTGCAGTGTGCAAATAAAAGTTGATTCTAAAGTGAATCTAAACAACCATCTTTGTGAGGTGTTTGAGGGTTCTAATCATTGACCAAGAGCCAACGTAAAGCCTAATGTGGAAAAGTTTTCCTGAAAATCAATTGGGTGCCTTTTGACAATATTAATCAGCTAGGAACGACTTGAGGAACATCTATTTTAACACCCTTTCCAAACATCGAAGTTGAAAGGTTTCTTTCCCTACGAAACGAAAGAAGAGTATGTTTAATAACCTAGTGGTTAAATTGACTAAAACACGAAGTGATGAAGATATTTATAAATAATATTTAATGTAGTGACTCCTCACGTTGACCCTATTTATTATTTATTACGAAGAAGAACATATCTTAGAACTTCATAAAGAAACCATTTTCGAAATAAAGCATCAAGTAAACCTAGTATATGTTAAGGATATGAAAAACCTAGTACATGTCAATGACTCTAATGGTCATGGTTTGTCTTTTCCTTCCTCTCATCAATATGAAAATGAAAATAATGTACAAAGGAAGCTAGATGTGAAAGACGTCAAAGAGATGGAGAGAGGAAATGCCATTTAAATGAGAAATTAAGTGAGAATGAAGGAGACTTTGTTAGTGAGTATTGTGACAATATATTTAATGGTAATTTTTTTTAATATGTATTTGAATATTCCCAAGAAGATGTATTTATTTCTACTACTATATAGTATAATATCTAACACACTCATGAGCAAGTTGAGATTCTACATATGCATGAAGAGATGGATATCTAAGCAGACGTTCAAGAAATTCAAACACTTATTGATGTTATAGACGAAAACGCAAAAAGTTGTTAGTATAGAAATGTTGGTTTCTCAATATGATCATTGTAACTCAAAATAATAGCTTTGCAAAAAAATATGAAGAGAATCATGCACATAAATATTTAGAAAATGAAGATGGTATAAAGGTTTACGATGAAAATAATCCCCAAAACCAATAATAAGACCAGGCAATAGAAAAAATCTGGGCCAAACATTAAGAGGATAACAGGACACTAAACATTAAGAGGATAATAGGACACTAAAGCTTTTATTCATGATTCTATTACACAAAAAAAAATTGTGAATATTATAATACTATACATGCAATAATGACACTTAACGGATTCTCATCTCATGGTGGGGACATCAAGTGAAGTATACATCCCACAATGTTTTGAAGAACAACTAAATAAGGCACGTGAAGAATAACAAGCATACAAGTGTTTGGAAAATTATCATGGTATTGATATATTTGTTCAAGGTAATTTTCAAAACCAACGAAGTTGTGAGGCTTAGCCTAGAACGAAGAGTGTGTGGTCATGTGAAAATGCTTGTGATTCAAGATTGGTGTAAGAAGGTTATTTATGCCTCATCATTGATAATGAGCATAATATTATTTAGCAAGTTTCTTCTTTAAAAAAGAAAATAATAATAATTATTGAAAACCACTAGTCTTTGATGAAGAAAACCTAATTAAAATTCTCATAATTAGAATTCGAAATAAAATTACTTTTTAGTAATAGAGAAAAATAAGATAATGCCGAAAGTGACTCAAACCCTCAATTATTGTGTGGCCATATCATCCATAGTTGTTACAACATTTTTTGCCATGCTTTTTCATCTAATTCTTATGTTGTCCAAGGAAGAATCCATTTCCCTATGTAAACCTAATATTGCATTAAGAACACATTTTTCAGAATCCATATGTGACCTACTCATTGTAAACGTGTGTATCTGTATGATTTTCTTTAAATCTTTATGTGTACAAATTCTTAAAATTTGTAAAAAATTATATAATTTGACCATTTTGAGTAGGGTTTATGGGTTAGATAGGATGCCCACCTACATGAGCTTGTAACATAACCAATCCAACTAATTTATGGTAGTATAAATACACATCATAGGTTGCCTTCACATGCATCCTAGTACTTCACATCCATACTCTACCAAATTTTCCTAGATTAAATCTACTTGTCCAATACTTTTAAGCATTCCCTTATCTCTAGGAAACCATAGTTTCCTTGCTTTGATATTAATCCATCTTATCTCACATACTTTTTCTACTAATTGGAGAGAAGATCTGTAGTGCCCAAGTAGGAAGGATCCAGAAGAAGGTTTCATTGGTGCCGACAACCCAGATCAAGTTGTATCATAACTACTTCTTTGCTACTACTTTTTAATAAAAACACTCATATTTTATTCTCATTTTTGTTTTTTACCTGTCATGAATATGAATTTCTAATGAATATGATTATGGACTAACTTGATTTACATGTATATATGCTTTGAATTTTGTGATTCACTCTTGCTTTCTTGTCTATCTTCCAAGTTTGCGAACTTGAAAGGATAAGTTAGGGTTTGGACACTATGATATATTTATCAATCGTAGGACCTAAGGGTAAGTACCTCAGACTTATGTTGTGAATTTTAAGTTGTGTGCATGCCTCTCTAAGTTTCTTTGTTGAATTTTGCATTGTGTTATATTGGGGCTTCCAACCCTAGTCCTAATGAATTTTTCCCGTAACACTAGTGACAATGAAAAACAAGAACAAGGAAGGATAATGTAAATGATTGTTAATAAATTGGATGAACAATTCCATTCTCTATGTTTTTTCTTCATCATGGTCAAATTTCCAATGTGTAATAAGTAAATGATGGATCTAGTGACTTGTATATTAAAGTAAAACGTTGCTATAAAAATGGTGAGAATGGCTTCTCTTAGCTTACAATATATGATGAGAAGGAGAAAACAAAAGTTTTAGTTGGTATTTTCGACCACATCTTGAATACAAATATATGCTATTTTTTTAGAGTTGGCTAAACCATGTTGTTAAAAATATAACATTGTGCCACTAGTAGAATTCGTATTCACCTTTGAAAATAATATTGAATGATATACCAATTCTCCCTTGGTATCATCTTAAAATTTCTTTATTCTAGTCAAGAATTAAGAAATAGAGTAAAGCTCAAGGGATTTGTTGGACAATTGGAATTATTTTGATGGACAATGGCCTAGTGAAGGCATCTGTAAGTGTGTTGGCATTGATGTCAACAGTCATGCTCGGGAGATGCATTGGGCAGTTGTCATTTCCTAACCGTTGGAAGGAATGTTGGCATTGATGTCAACCAATATAGCTTGGATGCTTGTCACAATAGATGTTGGTAGTGATGGCCCAAAAGGAATCACATGGTTGTTCATGGTGCAGAAGGATTCCTATGATAGCTGAAAGCTTTAAGTAGAGAATCATCATAGCAAGAGGCTTAGAGGAAAAGCCATAAAATTGTGCTCATAGTGATGGAATAGATGGAAGTCCATGGTATTTGTAGGCTTCATGCAAAGAATCACCTTGGTGGTTGTGACTTCAGTTGTCTAGAGAGTCAAAGAGCAGAAGATATTTTGGAGCCATATTATAGGTAATACAAGGGCTCAAAACTTTTATTAGACCCTATCCATTGGGAACTTCTTTGGAATAACTTTCTAACGATATGCGGAAGTCTAGAAATGGATTCCTAGCTCAAAAGTTATTCCTGCTAAAGTTCACGGATTTGAAGCTTTAGTCGGGAAGGAATATCAACATATCGAAGACCCACACTCTAGAGATATCGTTGATCACATATTGGAGGTCAGAGATATTGGAGGTTGCATTATTGACACACCACATTATCAACAGTCAAAATGTCAAAGTTCCAATACATCGAAGCAGGCAGCGTTGGAGCTAGGAGGAGATCAGAACATCACCGATCACAACATCAGAACTTATTCAGTGGCGAACCTTTAAAATGTTGCAATATCAATAAGTATTGATAGCATTAAAAGTGTTGAGCAATGCCAAGTAATAGTTAACAACGGATTTCGATGTAAAACCAAAGGTGTGCAGACCATTTTCTCTCTCCTTTAGTAGGACATGTGGCAGCATCGGAGGTCCTACATATCAAAGCATCGACACATTGGTGTATCAAAAATCAAAGGTCCAGAGATGATCCAGGTACGGGTGTGATGAAGGACCCTTCTGAGAACTTTTACTTTCGTGATGTGTTAAATTGCAATTTTTAAAGAACATAAATGAATACATCTACATGCTGTAAAGAAGAGGAACATGACAATCGTCAACGCATGAAAACATAAGCTGTTGATAATAGAGTTCGTCTAGGAGGGACTACGTCTTTGGGACCTGGTGTCAAGATGGTACAGGCCACTACATTAAGTGCTATCAATAGTAATGATGTACATAAGAGGTGATCTCATTATCATACTAGGAAAATGCCCTCACAGAGGAGTAGCACCACGAGATGTTCCACTACAAGATCTCTCAGTCAAAAGAATCCTATCAGTATGACACAAAAAATCATGCATGATGAGAATCCCGCCAACATGGCATAAAAGGGATCTCACATCAAACATGCATGGCGGAACATGAGTATCCCATCAACATACAACAAAGGGATCTCAAAACAAAACATGACAAATCATGATAATAAGTACATCACACGAATGATTCTGCATCACATCACGCAGGAATCATGAAAATGAGTAAGAAACAGAATCCCACATCAAGAATCAACAAGGATTTGTGCAGCACGATGCATAGCAAAAGAAGTAAATGAACAACTACATATACCTCACATCTAATGGACCATCTGAAGAAGCGGATGTCAAACTACTAAAGTTGTTCGTTCCATCAATCACGACATTGATCGCATGGAAATGGCTGCTTGCACATGAATGTCGACACCTGCATTCCACTTAGAAAAGTGGTTAAAGAATAGAATGAGAAAATGTAAAATCTGAATGCACGATCAGAATTGTCGTGTCGAATAGTGCAAAATCGACTGTCCAAAATCTGAATTCTGAGAAATTGAGAATCTATGCTCAAGGAATCTTTTAAATTCCCCTAGATTCATCAAAGATTCTGCTCCATAGGTGGACTGGAAATATGCAACTCCAAAGACGAATCTGACCTCACCATTGTGATCCTTGCAGAAAACCGTGAAAAACAACTATAAACTTGACTATATTCCGACATGGAGAAAAATTTACCTCATCGGGAAAATTTCAAGGATCATGGTTCCACTCCCTATTTTTGGAGCGATCATGGTTCCACCTGCATACTGGAAAATGGCTAAAAAATACAGAACTTTTACAGAGACATGAACAATGCCATTATGTTTATGGCATCAAGAATTGCTAAAACCATATAAAATTTGTCAAATTCTGACAAAGTGAAATTCGGCCCTCCTACAAAATCCTACCTTGAACTGCATGCACTACCTTCTTCCCCCTAGGTGCACTGAAAAACTCCATTTAAATGTAATTGGGTGATGGATTTCTCAATAAATTTGTTATGGTGCATTGGTTGGATATTTGCTTAATAGGGAGGAGGTCGGGTGATCAAACCCCGCCTCCTCCATTTTTATGCATAGAAATTTGTTTTTTTAACAAATTCAGGGTTGGATCGGGTCGGCCCACATACCCACCTCACTGATTTCATTGGCGTATTGCATTAGGTGTGGTTGGCACGTGTTGGGGTGGAGTGTTGGGTTCGCGCCCCAAGGGCCTACCTACCTCCATGTAACGGTGACGTTCCTTATTTGGGGTTCCACTGTTTGGTTGGTTCCGTGGAAGCGGCGGAGGGGTCAAGGGTCATGGCTTTCCCCTCCTATATTTATTATATAATACGCTGTGGGATTACGTGGGTTGGGGGGTGGTGGGGTTGGTGGCCCCCACCCACCCTTTTTTTATATTTTTTTCGTTTAAAACAAAAGAATATGCATTTTTTAACTAGGCCACAATTTCGCCCGGAATTTGGCTAGAGTTGGTCGGAATTCGGTGGCTAGGTTCTGTCCAAATTGTGGCCTCCTTAAGCCTGACCAGTCAGCAAAATATCAAACTAGCTTTGACTTCTTCTAACTTCCTCATCTGGGCTCGAATTGACGAACCGTTCACACCGCCGTGATCAGGACGAAGAAATCTACGCTCTCGTCCTAGTTCGAGCATAATCCAAACATTTTTATTTTTGAGCTTTCATAAGTCCTCTTTTTCCTGTGTGTGTCTCTGGAGCCACTTGGATCAATCTCCCCACTTAGGAGCTTTTGGTCCTCCAAAAGCATCAAAAATAACCTGCAACATCTTTGTACCTTGTCTGCATCACAAGCATCCTGAAAGGTCTCACTTTCGTCCCCTTCACCTTTGTTCTTCAGAGCCTTAATTAATGAGTCGATGTCTACTACTTCTACAACCTGTAGTACCATTATGAAAATTACATGTTTGATTGACATGACCTACTAATGACCCAAGCATCCCATACTTGCCATGAGTTTATAACACATACTCGGTGGTCAAGTTTACATCAAGATGGATGCAAGACCCCAGCTATGACAACAAGGCCAACCTATCATCGTTGCTTCATCAAGTGATGGAAAACACATCATCACTGTAACACATGATTTACAAAGATAAGGCCAACACTATTTTTGCTTTTGACAAGTAATGGAAACACGACATCACTTTCACAATTTATCATGCAACTCAAAATAAGACCAGACATCATTGTTGCTGAACAAGTGATGGAAAACACATCATCACTTTTACATTTTAAAATGCAATAAATGATTTACAAAACCACGACCATGAAATGCTAACATATATAGAAACCATTTTCCACTTGTCAAGGTGAATGGGTCGCCTCCTTGTGGCGATTTTGCTTGTCGAACAATCATTTCACTTGACTCATGCACTGACACTTTGTCTTTAAGATGCTGCTCTGGATGGAGCCTCCAACAAGTGGCTCTTTGATGGCCATTTATGTCGCAATGACTGCAATACATCTTCTTCCTCCAGATCTATTTAACATGTTTCTTTACCTGTTGTTGAGGAGGTCTTTCATGCCTCATCCTTTTGTGTGTTGCCATCCTTTTCCAACACTTCGAAAATTTATGGTTATGTAATCCACAAAAAGTACATGTATTTCAATGCCATGTTTTACGTTCATTATTACCAACATGACCATAATCAAAATGAACATTTGAATATTGAAATTGGTTATTCCTTTCCTTGTCATCTTTGGTGTAAGTATGGCGATGAGAGATTGCCTCAGCCCTTTCCCTACAATGGGCACTACCATGGGATGATGGGGATGTTTTCCCATCATTCTCTTTCCTCGATGATTTCAACAATGTCTCGGAAGAATATGACACTTTCGAGCATTCTCCATTAGTGTATCTCAAGCCTGCAAATTGATGTTAATGCACAACCTCCAAAGGTTGAGTTATGTATTGGTTATTAACACCAAATTCTTTTTCCTCCTCGTGCCTTGTCTTAGTAAGGAGCCTCATGTTTGTCCCTGTAATTGGGATCTCCACATCTCCAATAGAACTCATACTATGTGAAGATGAAACCGAAATGAAATCAATATCTTTTACCTCCTCTTTCGATTTGGAAAGAACTAATGAGGGTTGCTCATCATCTGTTTTTGGTGGTTCACTAACTGTCGTGGCACATTCCCCAACTTCCTTTTTGACATACCCAAGTCCTGTTTGACACGGTAATTCCTCTACTTTGATGGGGTTGACAATGCCTTGGCCATTAACGCCCAAACATTTTCCTTCATACCCCATTTTATTCAAAAATTTGGAACCAATTCCCATGGTATGATTTTCAAAAACAGTGAAATCATCATCAGGACACATATATGAATTCAGAGAATTAGTTTTACCTCACATGGGTCACGCTGCAGCTTTTCCAAGGCCTTGTCCTTTACTTGCAGTTGTCGTAGCAAACTATGTTTCTCCTCTTACTTTTCATGTAGACAGATCTTCAATTCATCGTTCTCTGTTTGAAGACTTCGGTTTTTTTGCTTTAGTTCTTCCACGGTCTCTTATATGGCTTGCAACTAAAGTTGCAACTGCTCCTTTTCCTTCGTCTCTTTCTGTAGAGTTTCATACATGATTTCCAACCTTTTGGAAATGTTGAGCATGGTCTCGTACATCGCTTTTTTATCCTCTATCATTACAAGTTCCATTGTTCACACTTGCAATTCACATTCACACAAAGACTGCTCTCATACCACTTGATCCAGGTCTGGGTGTGATGAAGGACCCTTCCAAGACCTTTTACTTTTGTGATGTGTTAAATTTAATTTCTAAAAGAACATATATGAATACATCTGCATGCTGCAAAGAAGAGGAATATGAAAATGATCAACACATGAAAACATAAGCCGTTGATAATGGAGTTCGTCTAGGAGGGACTATGTCTCCGGGCCCTGGTGTCAAGATGGTGTAGGCTACTGCATTAAGTGATGTCAATAGTAATGATGTACATAAGAGGTGATCTCGTTATCATATTAGGAAAATTCCCTCATGCAGGAGTTGTGCCACGAGATGTTCCACCACAAGAACTCTCAGTTAAAAGACTCCTATCAGTATAGCAAAAAAACTCATGCATGATGAGCATCCCACCAACATGGCATAAAAGGATCTCACAGCAAACATGAATGGCGGCACATGAGTATCTCATCAACATACAACAAAGGGATCTCAATTTTTTTTTTCATGACAATAAGTACATCACACAGATGATTCCGCATCACATCAAGAAGGAACCATGAAAATGAGTAAGAAACATGATCCTACATCAAGCATCAACAGGGATTTGTGTAGCATGATGCATATAAAAATAAGTGCATGAACAACTACATATACCGCACATCCAATGGACCATCTGAAGAAGCGGATGTCAAACTACTGAAGTTGTTCGTGCCATCAATCTCACGACATCAATCGCATGGAAATGGCTTCTTGCACATGAATGCTAACACCTGCATTGCACTTAGAAAAGTGGTTGAACAATAGAATGATAAAATGAAAAATTTGAATGCACCATCAGACTTGTGTCATCGGATAGTGCAAAATCGACTTTCGAAAAGCTGAATTCTGAGAAATTGAGAATCTAGGGCTCAAGGAATCTTTTAGATTCCCCCTAGATTCCTCAAAGATTCTACTCCATAGGTGGACTATAAATATGCAACTCCAAAGATGAATCTGACCTTGCCATTGTGATCCCTATGGAAAACAATGAAAAACGACTATAAACTTGACTATATTCCGACATGGAGAAAAATTACCTCCTTGGGAAAATTTCAAGGATCATGGTTCCACTCCCTATTTTTGTAGCAGTCATGGTTCCACCTGCATACTAAGAAATGGACAAAAAATGTAGAACTCTGATGGAGACACGAACAACGTCATTATGTTTGTGGCATCGAGAAGTGCTGAAATCATATAAAATTTCTCAAATTTTGACAAAGTGAAATTTGACCCTCCTGCAAAATCCTGCCTTGAACTGTGTGCATTGCCTTCTTCCCTTGGGTGCACTGACAAACTGCATTTAAATATAATTGGGTGATGTATTTCTCAATAAATTTGTTACGGCGCGTTGATTGGAGATTTGCTTAGTATGGAGGAGGTCGGGCGATCAAACCCTGCCTCCTCTATTTTTATGCATAAAAGTTTGTTTTTTTAACAAATTCGGGGTTGGGTCGGGCCCACCTTGGGTGGCCCGCCCACGTACCCACCTCACTAGCTTAGTTGGTACATTCCATCAGGTGTGATTGGCATGTGTTGGGGTGGAGTGTTGGGTTCGTGCCCGAAGGGCTAACCCACCTCCATGTAATGGTGTCGTTCCTTATTTAGGGTTTCGTTGTTTGGTTGGTTCCATGGAAGTGGTTGAGGGGCCAGGGGTCATGGCCCGCCCCTCCTATATTTATTATATAGTACGTTGTGGGGTTATGCAGGTTGGGGGGTGGTGGTGTTGGTGGTCCCCACCACCCTCTTTTATTTTATATTTTTTTTCGTTTAAAAAAAAAGAACATGCATTTTTTGAAATTCTGTTTTTAAGCCATAGGAGTCTTTTTAACTAGGCAACAATTTTGCCCAGAATCTGGCTGGAGTTGGCTAGAATCCGGTGGCCAGGTTCTGTCCAAATTGTGGCCTCCTTAAGCCTCAGGAGTTAGCAAAATGTCAATGTAACTTTGACTGCTTCTAACTTCCTCATTCAAGCTCGGATTGACAAACTGTTCACACCACAGTGATCAAGACGACGAGATCTATGCTCTAGTCCTGGTTCAAGCATAATCCAAACATTTTAATTTTTGAGCTAACCTGAGTCCTCTTTGTCCTGTGTGTGTCTCCAGAGCCACCTGGTTCAACAGACATCGAAGATCAGTTTATTGCAATATCGGAAATTTTCAAGTGTGAACCCTTTAAAAAGTTATGATAAGGGTAAATCGTTGGTAGTGTTAAAAGATGCCGGGGATGCCGATAAATAATTAACAAAGGAATTCATCACAAAACCAAATTAAGGTCAGTGGGCCCTTTTTTCTCTCCTTTAGTAGGAAACGTAGTGGCATACGATTGGATCTAATAAAGACACATGACAACATGTGATTGGATCTGATAAGGACACATCGCAGGTAGTTTTGGTGTTTTGAGGTGGTCTAATGGGCCATATCTGGGTGACACATCTCACCACTTGGGAGTTGCTACAGGGTAGTGATGACATCACATCAGAAGTCAGAGATTGGAGGATTAGGATATCGGAACTTTATAACAGTTCATTATTAAAAAGTTCTCATGAGAAGTGCTTCGATATGTGGCTAGCACATGGTCAAGAGGAAACTAAGAAAAATAAGGGTGCATAGAAATAGCACTAGGAGAAAGGCCCCTCACAGGATTCTAAAGGACTTAGCACCTAAGTGCTCTATTGACGGTCATAGGAAGAAGTCGTATTGTGGAGATGAGATAAGGAGCTAAGAAGGGGCTAAATGCTAATCAAAATAATATAATATTGTAGCATCTTGTTTATAGAGTTATGAGATGTTTGGGCTCCAATATTGCACTATGGTGTAAAAGCTCTAATAATGCAGTATTGAGCATTAAAGGCGTAAGTGTCAGTATCTGGGAGATTGAATGCAGAGGAAGAGGATTTGGTCTCAAAAGTAAATGGCGATTATCAGAGATCTCTGGGTCAAGGGCAAGGTTTTTTCCTGAAAGGGTTTCCATGTGAAAAACCTTGTGTCTCATATGTATGATGCTCATGGTGTATATGCTTGTATGTTGATTTCATGTTGCTACCTGTTGAAGCCCCGAAAATCGGGTCGACAACAAGGGGGATACCCACCCGGTCCAGACCTTGGTTGGCAGCTCCTTATCCGTTTGGTATAGCGGGTCCGACTGGGGATAATGGGA
>APFE030330527.1:676-17565 GCA_000404065.3 Pinus taeda
TTTATTTAAATCACAAAATATTTAATAGATTAAGAATAACAACAATTAAAATCATTATTATTTTAATAAATGTGGTTTTATCATTCAAGTAATTGTGTAACTATAGGGAATTATGTAACTGAGTTTTTGTATCAAAATGATGACTGTCCAAGACACTCTTGAAGAGTCATTCTTGATTTTGGTGTAATAAGAATTCCAATCCAAGACACTCTTGAAGAGTCATTCTTGATTTTGGTGTAATAAGAATTCCAATCCCTTGCCTCGTGGAGGTTTCCTTGACACACTGTCAGGGTTTTACCATGTAATTCCTTGTGTGATTCAATGTCTCGTTATGTTCATTTCTTTCTTATTTATATATTTAACTGGTGGAATACCAACAAATGGTATTAGAGATTTGCTATGAGGATTGTGAGGTGTCTTTGTTAAGTTTGTCTACCATCTAAGGTTAGAGAGGAATCATAACCCACGAAGTCTAAACACTAGTTTGAGAAGGAATACATTTCTTTTAGATTGTCACCAAATAAATTTATTTAAGATTGGAAGCTGCCTTGTTTAGCCAGAAGTCAATTGAGAGCCACCACTGACTAAAATACGTGCTTCTGGAGACGCAGAGCCACCGATTTAAGGAGCCTCATCATAAGTTTAGCATAGGGGTTTCACTAGGGGAGACATACCATATCACGTGCATTCATATTGGGGGATATATATTGAGGAAAAAATGGCATTATATATTGAGCATATAATAGGGGGCAAAGGATTTTTATATTGGCAAGGTAAATAAATGGAACTAAAAGTTAATGAAAAAATATAAAGGGGTATAAAAAATGTTAATGAAAAAGTGGTTACCTACAATATCTAGTGAAAGTAGGGGTTTTTTAAATTGGGAAGGCATATTGGGTGGATATTGGTAGTGGGTTAAATAATGTGATTTTTAGAGGTATTTTCCAATATGTATTTAAATTAAGGGTATTGTTTAGCATGCCACGAATGCACGTGCTATGTCAGAGGTTAAAGGAGTGAAGTCCTCGTGAAGTTTAGTCGACTCCACAGAACGAGTTGAGTCATTATCAAAAGAAAAATCGAAGTTTGGAGCAAGGCGAGGGTCGTATTTTTTTAAACTTGCCACCACAAAGGGTCTGGGCCCACTAAATCATGTAAAAGGGAGGGGATTTACTGGAAACTGAATTGTTGTTTGTTGACTGCAAAGAAGGGTCTATGCGAAAGAATGAAAAACATAGTTCGTAGTCCATTAGTTTTACCAGGTCTACGAAAAATAAATCTGCCACATAGAGAAGCTTTCATTGGACAATGAGAAATTTGAAGCAGTCTTGGAACTGAGCGTGCAAAGTGGGTAATTTTTTCTTCGGATTTTGTATCTCTGATGAAGTTTTTAAAAATATTCACTGTTGGGTTTCTTAAAAGAAAGGGGAAGGAGTTTTGGAAATTGTCTATGTTTGTGGAAGAAGAAATCTATTTGTGCCAGAAGAAATTAATAGTAGATTCAATAATTTTTTTAAACTAGTAGAACCAATAGGTAGAAAATTTAGAACAACCTTAGATAAAATTTCTTTTTTAAGGAGGGACATTAAAAGAACCTACTCAAGTTTTTTAAAGATTAAAAGAATTTTGTAGATCTTGTGTAGGAAGAATGGCTAAAATGACTAATGCTACATTTGAGGTGGATAATTCCAATGGTAAGAACAATTTTGCATTTTGGAAACTGAAGGTACAAGATTTGTTGGTGCAAAAAGGTTTGAACAAAGCATTAGATGGGGTTTGAAAGAAACCTATTGGCATGAGACATTTGGATTGGAAGGACTTGGATGCTTGAGCTCTCAGTACCATAAGGTTGTGCCTGGAAGATGAAGTTCTCTTCAACATTGATGAAGAAACCTTAGCAACTGGTTTGAGGGGAAAATGAGAAACACTATATATGACCAAATATTTAACCAACATAATCTATTTGAAGAGGCAGTTGTATAGTCTCTGAGGTGAAGGAGGGTACTAAATTTGCAGAACACTTAAATGTATTTAATACACTTATTTGTCAGTTGTCAAACATGGACGTTAAATTTGAAGAAGAAGGTAAAGATATTACCTTGTTGTGTTCCATGCCTGAGACTTGGGATTAATTTGTGACTTCTATCAGTTTGAGCACAACCGAATCTTTAGAATTTGATTCTGTTATGGGAGGTCTATTATCTAAAGAAGTAAGGGGGAATTCTAACGTTGAAACTTCTGCACCAGAAACCATGGAATCCAAAGGTTGGTCCAAGGAAAGAGGGGAGAAAGTAAGAATTTCTTCGAGATCAAAATAAAAAGGCAGGAAGTTTAATTTCAAATGTTGGTATTGCAACAAAATAGGGCATCTCAAGAAATATTGTTTGAAAAGGAAGGAGTTTGTTGAAATCCCAAATAAGGAAGCAAATCAAGTTGATTTATATATGATTGATGAAATTTTATATGTTGAATTACGTATGGTAGATGAAGCTATGCATGTTTGCAAAGTCTCTTAGCATTATGAAAATTCGTTGTTAGATTCGGGTGCTTCTCATCACATTAGTCTGCACAAAAATTGGTTCACTTCATATCAAGTTGTGAATGATAGTTTTGTGTTTATGGGTAATAACGTATCTTGTCAAACTATTGGGATGGGAAATGTCATAATTAAAATGTATGATGATACAATTAGAACATTGACTGATGTTAGATATGTATCTTAGTTGAGAAAGAATTTGATTTATTTAGGAGTATTGGAATCAAAAGGTTACAAGTTTACGGGTCAAATTGGAGTGTTGAAAGTTTCAAAGGGTGCTTTGGTTGTTATGAAGGCGGAGAAGATCAGAAACCTTTACAGACTCAAAGGTGTTGAAAATGCAACAAGATGATGGAGCTTAGTGAAAAGAAGTCGCCTTCACTAAGTGTGCCCACAGGCTATTTTTGGCGCAAAGTCTATTTTTAGACATATGGATCACGGTCTATGAGTTGCAGGATAATATTTATGGATGATTGGTCAAGTTGGTAAAAATAGATGGACTTCTATTTTTAGACATATGGGCGGAGTCTATTTTTAGACTGCCAGTCTAAATATAGAACAGTCGAATATTATTAGCTCTTATTATTATTTGGACTATAAACATTATCTTATCCTGTTGCAGCACTTCAGTTCGAGCTACGGATGTGGCACATGCAACTGCTAGAAGGAAATACACTTTTCCTATGGGATACTTGAGCTATTGCATGATGGACTTCAGTTGAACTTCAGTGATTGAGTTCTGTGGAGTTGATTGAGGAGTTGATGGAGTTGTGTTCAGTTTGACTTAGTTGAACTAGTTCTATTTAGTCTAACTGATCAATAGACTAAGTGATGAGTGGTGTGAATTAGTTATTAATTAATTCACTAATTATTAACTCATAAATCAACTAAGGAATACATCAGTTAACTCAGTGCATGGACAGTTCGGTGGAGACAAGTGTTAGAGATGAGTGAAAGGGCAAGACAGCTGTTAGTTGTGACTATAGTTGTGCATGAGATTTGCACAATCAATGGATTGAGTATTGCCAATGAGGATTGCATGGTATATCCAAGGGAAATACGGATTTGGATCATTCATTCATCAGTATTCTCATGCAGGATTTCGCATTAGAGGTAGGCAAGCAGCGAAGGAGATTTGAGCCAGTGATTGATTCAGATCTGAGCTAGTTTGTGTGTAACAGGTGGAGATAGTACTGAGTATTTGCGAGGAGTATTGTACTATGTATTGTTACATGTTCTTAATCAATATAATATACAGATAGTTGGGGTTTTTCAGCTGTATGCTTTCCCCGTGATATACTGTGTTGATATTTGTGATTGATGCTTCAATGTGCGCATGCGATTGTTTCTTAATATTGCAAAATTGATGATCAACGTAGAGGAGGTTATGTATTATGCATGATTCCACCAATAGTGTATAATCAGGATAATCTCTATGAATAAGTGTCATATTATTCAAAATTTCTACAAAAGGAATTACTCAGGACAGTGAGGTAGTGGTCGTATCTGAGAAGGAAAAAGAAGATACTCACCTATGGCATCAACGACTAGGCCACATGAGAAAAAAGGGCCTTTAGGTACTAATGAATCACAAAATACTTCCTAATTTGAAATCATTGAGTTTGGATTTTTGTAACAATGTGTATATGGAAAACAATGTAGACAAAAATTTAAAGCTGGTAATCATAATAGTAAAGGAGTTTTGGACTATAGTCATTCTAATCTTTGGGGACCATCTCCTAAAATATCTTATGGAGGTGAATATTACTTTGTAACATTAATTGATGATTACTCTAAGAAATCCTGGGTCTATATTTAAGAAATGTCAATGGTGTTGAATTTACTCCTTAGAATTTGAACAATATTGTAAGGATGAAGGGATTGTTAGACATAAAACTGCAACATATACTCCTCAGCAAAATGGCATTGTTGAATGTATGAACCGGACTCTTATGGAGAGAGCGAGAAGCATGATCAACAATGCTAACCTACAGAAGGAGTTGTGGGAAGAATCAATATATACTCCTTGTTATTTGGTCAAAAAATCACCTTCAATTTCCATTAATTGTAAAATTCTTGAAGAATTTTGGTCAAGCTAGTCTTTTGATTATTCACATTTAAGAATTTTTGGCTGTGATGCATATGCTCTTATTCCAAAGAATCATTGTTCTAAGTTATACCTAAAAGAAAAATGTTATGTCTTTGTTGGGTATGACGATGCGGTGAAGGGATATAGGTTGTGGGATCCTTCTTCATGTAAGATAGTCATTAGTAGAGATGTACATTAGATGAATCTTCTCTTCTAAAATCAAATGTTGACAAATTTGAATAGGAACAGGTATCACCAAATCAACAAACTCAATTGGAGACTCAACCTTTTTCAAAAATTTGGAAGGAAGAAGAAACTTTTGAATAAAAAGGTGAAGAAGATGCAAAGGAAACTATAGAAGTTTGGGAACCAGTTCAACAACCAGTCACTCTAAGGAGGTCTACAAGGGAAATAAGAACACCCAAAAGGTATGAAGATTTTGATTCATCTATTGCATTGATTACTGAAGATGGGGAACCTTATTGTTATCAAGAAGCAATGGATGATGCAGATAATGAAAAATGGAATAAGGCTATAAATGAAGACATGGATTCTTTAGCCAAGAACAAAACCTAGTATCTTGTAAGAACTTCCTAAAAGGAGAAGTGTTTTTAGATTCAAATCAGTCTTCAAATTGAAGCGAAATGGTGATGGAAGTACTAAAAGATATGAAGCGAGACTAGTATGAAAAGGGCATTCTCGAGTAGAAGGTATTGACTTTCATGAGATTTTTTCACTAGTCGTAAAACTTGTTTCTATTCGTATTGTGTTAGCACTAATTGCATTACTTGATCTTGAGTTAAAATAGTTTGATGTTAAAACAACCTTTCTTCATGGATCTTTGGATGAAGAGATCTATATGGAAAAACCTGAAGGTTCAGTACGAGTCCGCAACAAAAGATTAGCTTGCAAGCTCATGAAATCATTGTATGGATAGAGGCAGTTTCCCACGCAGTGGTACAAGAAGTTTGACTCCTTCATGGTGAGACAGAATTTCACTAGAAGTGAGTATGATCATTATTTTTACTTTAAGAGTTTCGATGGCATATTCATTATCTTGGTATTGTATGTTGATGATATGCTTATTGCAAGCAAAAGAATGGAAGAAATCAATAGGTTAAAGGCTCAACTTTCTAGGAAATTTGATATGAAGGATCTTGGAGCTGTAAAACATATCTTGGGCATGGAGATACACAAACGCAGAAAAAATGGAAAGCTCTGGTTTTCACAACAGAAGTATTGTTGAAAAATGTGCAACAAGAAATGTTAAATTTAGAATGTGCTAAAAATAAACCTGCTAAAAATAGCATGTCTAAAAATAGTAGTTTGGCCAGTGAAGTCATTGGCCACATTGGGTGAGAGGTGAAACTGCTAAAAATAGTAAGTTCTAAAAATAGAATTTCTGGGTCCCTTCCTATTTATAGCAGTCCCTAGTCTATCTATAGGAAGTAAAATTATTTTGGGTCTAACAGCAGTTAAATATTTATTAATTAATCTCCATGAGTTAATTAACTTAATGAAATTAAAAAAACTTGAAGTCTTGTGAGATCATGCAATTATTTTCTCCCTTGATTTAGGAATTTATCCCTTGATTAAAGGAGATAAGGTTTAGTTCTACAATGAGAGAATTAGTTGACTTAGTTCTAACTAGTCAAGTCCAGTTAGATTATTTTAACAAGTTGCTAAAATAATAAAATATAGTTTGTTAATGCTTGCATGCATGTGACAACTATTATTTTAGACAACTGAGGATTCACTCATGGATAACTGTTGCATGTCAGTTCTGTCAGAGACCCAGTTGAGATCAGATGTGGGATAGTGTACTATCAGATGCTTAACTATTTCTAGTAAGTAGTTTTTGTATGGTTGAGGAACTAGTGTTCTCAAGGAATATGTAGTTGGACCATTGGTTGTTTTTGGTATGTTGGAATTAATAGCATGTGCTTTTGCTATTATTTCCTAAGCAAAATACGTAAGGACCATAGGAAAGCCTATATAAACATGGCTTGGTTGGTTCATGAGACATATCTTCATATCTTCTGATTGAAGATCATCAGGATCTTTTGATTACAGAGAGAGCAGAATAGCTTGAGAGCTAATTCTTCTTATATTGTGAAGAGGATTTCCACTTGATTGATAATACATGGTTGGGGTTTTATGCTGGTGCTTTCCCCTGGATATAGCTTGTGTTATGTGTGATGATTTCTCATTCTCAGTTATATGTGTTCTTATTGATGTTGCTCATGGTTGATTAAGCTTCCGCTAAATTGTTTGTAGAAGTAGATCAAGTGTTTTGCGTTAGTACATTGCATTACCAGGTGATCTACAGGTGGGAAATTTCTATATGGTATCAAAGCTAGCTGATTTGTTGAAAAAGTTCTACATGGTATTAGAGTTAGCTGATTTGTAGAAAAATTCTACAAAATTCTACAAGTATGTGGAGAAAATACTTACAAAGTATGATATGGATAATGTGAAACCTATTACTATTCCTTTAGATTCCCATTTTAAGCTTTCTTTGGGTTTGAGTCGTAGATCTCATGAAGAAAATAAGTATGTGTCTCGTGTACCATATGCAAATGTGGTAGGAAATTTAATGTATGTAATGCTATCTACAAGACCTAACATTTCACATCCAGTTGGAGTTGTGAGCAGGTTCATGGCAAATCTAGGAGAAGAAAATTAGCGAGCAGTGAAATGGGTGCTTTGGTATTTGAGAGGCATAAGTGATCATTGTATCATCTTTAATGGTTGTGGAGATTTAGTCTACGGACATGTGGATGCTGATTATGCAAGTACTTTGGACAAGAGAAGATATACTACAAGATATGTCTTTACTCTTGTAGGTGGAGAAATAAAGCTGGATGTCAAAGCTTCAAGAAACAATTTATTTTTCCACTACTGAAGGAAAGTATATAGCTACTTCAGATGGCTGGAAAGAGGAAATTTGGGTGAAAGGTTTGCTTGATGAACTTAGAACGATGCAAGGGAAAGTGAATGCATTTTGTGACAATCAGAGTGTCACTTCATTCGACTACGAATCCATCTTATCATAGTAAGACTAAGCACATTGATATAAGATAACATTTTGTAAGACAAGTGAACGATGGTGACAAATTAGCTCTCAAGAAGGTTCATACATAGGAGAATCGAGCAGACATGTCACGAAACCATTTTTAGTAGAGAAGTTGTGGTGGTGTTTGGATTATCTTGGCTTGCAGAAGAGATGATGAATGGGCATGGGAAAGGGATTAGGAAATTGTTGTCAAGGTGGATATTATTAAGAATGACAACAATTAAAATTATTATGGTTTTACTATCTACACCATTATGTAACCATAGGGAGTTATGTAACAAAGTCTTTGTATTAAAATGATGATTACCCGAGAGAGTTGATGTAACATTGGAGAGTCATTATTGACTTTGGTGTAATAAGAATTCAAATCCCTTGCCCCATGGAGGTTTCCTTGACACGTTGTCAGGATTTTACCATGTAATTCCTTGTGTTTTTTCTTGTGTGATTCAGTTTCTCTTTCTATTCGTTTCTTTCTTATTTATATATTTAAGTGGTGGAACACCAATATAATCACTAAAAGAGTACCATGTGATGCTCTTCTCTCCTACCATAATTATATATAACTAGAGAAGTTAGTTAATTTTGTATTGTAATTCATGAATATGATGGGAAAATACCAAATGAATGGTTACAACAAAAACACCATAAAAATTTGTGTAGATCAAAAGTTAGCGCTGTGAAATATTTTAACATTTCCTTTTCCTATACACTTGATTGGCAACTATACTCATCTATTCATCTACTGTTGACATTTCTCACTTTGAAGACTACTTGAAAGACCTCCTTTGCAATCCACATGCTCTTTCGACTCATAAAAGGAGCATATACACACCATTCTCATTCAAAAAAGAAACACGTAGCTCAAAACGTGGGTTAAAAAAAATTAAAATCCTTGAAAATCGTGCACTTTTGAGTGTGTTATATGGATCTTATACACTTGCCTCTTAAAACCCGTTCCTAACTATCTCAATAAAATTGAAATTGTATAAAAGGAGGATTAAATGGAGCGAGAGGTAAGGAGAAGCATTGATATAGTAGCAGAGCTATCACACTAATATCCTCATGCCAAAGTAATTAAAGATGTTTGATTCCCTAGGCTTTTTGCATCCATTCCCATTAATATATTTTGAGGGTACGAGATGTACATGCCCAACAAGCAAGGTCACTTTATGGAGGGTTTATCCAAATTTCGTCTTCTCTTAAACATATCATACCTTCCTTTTTAGGCCACCATCAATTTCATCTAGCTTTCCAATGATATAAATTTCATTAAAATTTTAGCTTAAGACATGAAGTTATGGCCCTAAGAAATTTTACCCTTCTTAATGCCATTTCAACAACCATATCATTGACACATGGTGGTATAGTGCCACTTGTCACCATCATATTATGTCGCATTAGTCATCTGACATATCACAATCTTGTGCCCACATGTCACCACCACATAGAAATATGTTTGTAGCCAAACACAATGCATAAACAATCCTTTGCAACAACATCATCATCCTCATTAGAATAAGTCAAAATATGGATCTCCATATAGCTTGAAGATCCTAAAAAGGCCATATTTCCAAAATTCCAGGCCTTGAACCCCCCAGTCTCCATATCATCTAAAACATCAATAGCCACATTGACTACCACATCAACCCCTTAACAATTGTGCTATATATGCACACCATGTTGGTATGCAATATCATATTAACACATTTCCACACAACATGACACATCATCCTACTATAAAAATTACTAACCCTTGCAACTTGTAATTTCTTACCTAGTAAATAACGTATTGTGGATTTTAATCACGTGCAAATTACTGAATAAAATCATTGTTGTAATTTTTAACAGGTAAATAAAATATAAATCAATGGAATAAAAATATCCAATATCAGCAACATGTGCATGGGAAATTATTCCCTTCAAATATATTTTCCAATAACACAAGTTTTACAACATACAAGGGCTTCTCACCCTAGGAAATTAAATGCCCACTGAGGAAAAGAAAACATAAAAACTTGAATTTTTCCAGCTAAGAAAGACATGTATCAATCTGATTTGTATAGGCTATATGGCATGCGAACCTGCTACTCATGCACTTTTCCTAACTTGCACATCAAATAAGTGCAATCAAATATCCAATAAAAAAGATGTAGTGTCAGCTTGGTCTGTAGTAAAAGACAATGCATGGTAAACTATAGGTGCATGATCAACATCTGTCAAACTCGGCTGAGGTGGACGAGGAGGTGGTTGGTCTGCTATGTTAGGAGGAACATGAAGCACATCCTCTATCTCTATCATCTCATCATCAAGCAACCCAAGAGGTGTATTACGAGATGGAGATGTACTACCAAAAGCATCATGATCACCACCCTCATGATCCTGATCATGATCATCGCCCTGAACATCATCATCACCACCCTCATCCAATGTATATGTCGTTGCATGATGTTGGCATACATCCCTCATCGTTGTTAGTACCTTACTAGCTCCATTGATATACCACATAAGAGACGTCATCTCGCACGTACAAACCCTGTAAAAACCCACGAAGCTAGGATCCGTGGTGATATATTGAGCCCCGTAGGGCAAACTCCCGCATCAAACAAAACTCTCTCCAATTTTTCATAGTAATCCATCCAAACTCACAAACTAGCCCTACTGCTCTAGATGCCCACGCCCCCCTGAGGATGTGCCTCACCCTCTTGGGCCTTTCCCATCTCCTCATCTCCTATGATATCCGGTGGGGGACGAGGCATGTCCCCATCAAATGTGTTGATGTCTACAAAATAAATAGTATAGAAAAATAATTAGAAATTTTCATTAAATAATTTGATAAAAGAAGTTAAAGAATGTGCTAGAATAAATTTTATTCTAGTTCATTAAAACAAGAAAATAAAACTAGATTCATTAAAAAAAAGCACTAATATTACATCTATCATCTGGAGGCTCATCCGTTGTGAAGAGGATGTTGGGACACCATCTCCAATCAATCCCCACGTACGGAAACGCTAATGCGACAAACACATGGTCATCCTCACTAGCCGGTAGCAACAGTGCCTCAGTGGAAATCCTGATCAAATACTCTGACATGCCCCTCTTAGGAAACATCGACACCCACATGCACATCCAGACCTCAGTGATCATCCTAGGATGGTGATAGTCAAATGTAGGCCTCGTCTCTGGAAGCCTCTCAAAAAATAAACAAAAGAGATCAAAAACGAAAGGGAAGACCTTTGTTGGTCCTCAGTTTTGGTCATTTTTGTTTATCATAAACCCACTTAATTACCATCATATTCGACCTTATTCCACTCATATATGCTTGATTTTACCCTTTTTTTTCATATTCAGGTAATTAGATTAAGTTTTTCAATTTTTAGAAATTTTAGTAAACATTGGATTTTTAAGAGTATTTTTGGACAGAACTGAAAATTCCTGTAATTGCTCCATTGAAGTCATACTTGTAGGACACCTGGGTGCAAGCTGAGCATGGATTTAGAAATATTGGGAACTAAGAATGAACGTGTACCTATTGGTTCGGTCATGTTATCACTCAGGTTGTTCCCTTTGACTCCCAAGGGAATACGACCGAGGTAACCACAAACCAATCTTTGGAATACAGGTCCTAGCCTACCAATAGTCAGAGAGGGCTCTCTCTTCAGGATTTAACTTTGTTTAAGGGGTGATTTTAGGCTAGATATGATGCACATGGGTTTTGATTTGGTTTAGTGGGATGGTTGATCTTAATCAAACAGAATTGACATGCAAAGTGTAAGAAGTTCAAACCATTGGGCATGGAGTCATGACTGTGAACTGAAGGGTGTGTTTTCTTTGGTAAAAGAAGGGAATATGGAGTAGGATAGCTACACATGGTACAATGATTTATGCTGGAACAAGAATGAAATGGAGGTTAGGGAATGAGAGGCAATTAAGGATCTCTCATCCAGCCAAAGAGGGAAAGTGGATGAATAATATCTAGGAGCAATGAAGAATTCCCAGATAGTATTCATATGTGAAGCGAAAAGCTTAAACATGCACAATTAAGAATGCATATTCATCACTAATTTAGAGGAAAACATGGAAAGTTACAAGAATTGAGCACAGAGGGCATGAAAACCAATTCTGGTCTATTCTTTTTTCCTGCAACTTAAATTATGATATATATTTGGTACAACTATGTATAAACTGATAAAAGAAGGGAGGAAAAACTTATTGAACCATGAGCAAGCACGAGAATTCCATACCAATTTCTTTAGCCATTAAAAGCGCAACCAACCAGTACAGATGCAAGCATTCCAGCAATCTTTGATTACAGAAGTTCTTAATATTTACAGTGCAGCTCTCAGAATGAGAGATCAACCAAACAACCCACCAACCCTTATTACATTGTTTAGGGCTGTATTTATAGGAAAAATATCTACAACAAAGATCTGCTAGAAGATATTTTTTAGGAAATAAATGCAGTTAACCTAACTTGTCTTATAAGTAATGAAAATATCTATCTAATGCTGCGCTGGGGGCAGCTGTTTCAAAAATGAGGCTATCTGTCTTTTGCTGTTATGCACTGGCCATTCATCATAACTGTGCATTGGTCTTTGTTCCACTGCTCTTGAGTGGCTTTATTGTGCATTAACTGTGGTTTGAGAGCCTTAAATGGCTTCACCGCTTCCTTATGGTCGATCTGATACTCTTTGCTGCTTCACTGATACTCTTTGATTGAATCTGGGCTTCTTCTTTTCTCTGATGTGGTAAAAACTGCTAAATCACCCCTTTTCTTCCCTTTCGAGGCAAAAATAATCGCTGAGAATAAAGATTCCCCATTTTTTCCTATTTCCTGTAGCAATGTGCGATTAGCGCTAATCGCGCATCAAAAACTGCCTCAGAATTTGATTCCGGGCCTCCGAAGCGTCGATTTCACACTTGCGCGCTTTCCTTTTAGCAGATGACATCAGCAGTACGGAGGGTGACGTCAGCGGTACGGCGGGTGACGTCAGCAGTGGGACCCAGTATGGATGATGACGTCAGCAGGGTGACGTGGCATGGTGATGCAGCAGGGTGTAACACAGTGGCAAGTGAGGTGGCGGCATCGTCATGCGGTGACGTAAGAAACAAGGGAGGGCAGTAAGTGGTTCTCGTCGGACCGCTTTTGGTAGGAGAGTGGTATCTGTCTGGGGCGGCCCGATGCAATGAAAAGCCGACAACTGTCCCAGTGTACGACGGTGAAACCGTCGACCATCGGACACTATTGTGTCATCATGAAAGGGCACCTGATATGCATGAGGGTCGTCGGATCTGGGAGAGACGATCTGACGGTGGACGGGAGGGCAAGATGAGCGGGTCTTAACTAAAAAGCGTGCGCGATAAACATTGATTATTCGTGGCGGTGGGTGGTTTTAGACTTTACGTTTTACGGGTTGAATGCGCGCTCGGGGTCATGGTTATTCATTGATCAAATATCAATGAAATCCATATGTTATGCATGCGCGGGGTGTGGTATGGTTATTTATTTAACCAGAGGTTTAAACCAACCCCAAGGGAAACGAACGTGGAAGGGCTAATACCAAGGCCCCAAATAGACCTAGTATTTCCCGAACTTTTATTTATTCGGCTATAGTTTCCCTGGGGTGGGATATTTAATATTTTTTGGGGTTTTTTATATAGTTTTCACATAGTAGGGGATAGGGGAATGACTTGGGGAGTTAAAAATAATAAAGTTAGGAGTTAGTATGACTTGGTGGAGTGGAAATGTAAGGGAAATGATGGATTGTGTAAAGATTATTTTTACACAAGAAATGTGGCTTCTTTTCATTGAGGAAAGTCAAAACTTGACTTGATGTTTCACATAAATGAACCGAAAGCAGGACTTGTTGGGCAGATCCCAAGGTCCTTGAGGGGATGTTAGTAAATGATTTCTGAGGGGATGAAGGGGGAGTTAGTCATGTTTCCACTGTTGTACCATCAAGTCACTGCCTGGTGCCAATGCCATAAATGATATGAGTCCTTCTTAACAAGACCACAAGTGATTACCAATCTGCTCCTGCAACCTCAAACTACCTACCCAGCCTAATATACCTAACATTTTTTTCTTCTTTTGGTTTGGGTGCACTTGAACTTGCAAACCCAACTTTACAACTTTTCTTTTCTATTGTCCTCTTATCTATATCTATACTTATTTCGTCCAAGGGCTCAGATTAAGCTGTTGAGCACCCTTGCTTCTCTACCTATCTAAGAATCTGCCCAGATTAAGCTATTTGGATAGACAATGATTCTCTATATTCTACAACAGGAAATTGAAACCTAGGGAGACCAAGATTAAGCTGTTTGGACCTCCCTTTAACTGAAATTTCTTCAAAAATGGAATAACTCCTCAAAATTGGAATACAGCAGAGGCACTTAGGCTGGCAGACTCTCATGGACACTTCTTTGGCTTGAGTATTAAATATGGAACATTGCAGCCTACAGAGCATGACATATTTAGCATGTAAACATGTCAATCATGAAAGATGAATACCTGCTATGAGTAGGAGGCTAACAGGTCAAAACGAGCTAAAACAGGCCTAGTCAACTTTAGTCAAACATGACCTGTTGTTTAGAAAATCCCTAGGAAATAGGCCAAAATTAGTGATTTTTCCAATTTTTGTGTAACTGAATGGGTGGATTCGACCAAGATAGATGGGATTAGGGTAGATAAGGCTATTAGAGACTTTTTAGTCAGGTTTGTTTATTATTTCTCTATTTAAGCCAAGACTATTGAAGGCTTAAAGATGGAGATTTTATGTAATCTGATTTTGAGACTCTTTGAAGACTAAAAGTTAATTGAAGAATCCGTTTCATTTCAATTTTTTCTTAATGCTTGGCTAATTTACTAAAGTTGTTGTAGCTGAGATTTCTTCAAGTGTGCAAGGCAAGGGTGGAGGGCCCCCACACCAAGCTAAGTGCACTTCTTGGTTAAATTTTCGTAGATTTCATAAATTAGTTCTTATTTCAAATGTATTTAGATGTGTGATGATTTCTGAATGGATATTGGTTTAATTATAATCTACATATGAAGGGACACACAGGAATTTAAGTTAAATTCCCCTTCTATTTGATCTTGAACTAAAACTGAATTTCATTCTCCTTTTCTTATTTGAAGTTATTTATGCATTTCTGGTTTGAAGCAAGAGTTGTGAAGAAGGACAACCTGGTCCTCCTTAGTTAGGAGCCTCTTCTTTTACATCTTCTGCATCATAAACCATTTTTAATTAGTGCTTTTGGATTTCTCTTCATGAAAGTAGTATTGTAGGGAAGGACAACCTGGTTCTCCTAAGTTAGGAGCCTCATCCCTCACATATTACATAAGTGAATCATAAATTACTTAATTAAATTTTATATTTGTAATATGCATTTCTTTCAATTTTTATATTTCATCTGCTAACATTGACTACCATTAGAATCCATAGACTTTGGAGATTCTTCTAAATTCTATAAACCCGGATTGATAATTAAATACTTGTGTTAATTTGCATAGTAAATTGACCCAACAACCTCCCTCCCATGTTTCAATGCACAACATCTATCTAAAGCCATGCAAAACCACCTCAACAAAATGGCAGACCATCTGATGCAACATGGCACCTAAATCAAAGAATCAACGTATTACAAAAGAAGTCAAATAATGTGCTACCCTTCACTACTAAAGTGTTTAATCGTGGTGACTAATAATGAGAGGCACCTAACTGCCTTTGTGTAGGAATTTATAAGGTAAGTTCCTTAGATAGAACACCAAAGGACACTCCTCACAAACAGATCACAAATTAGTACACCAGTATTCTTAACATGGTTAAAACCCTCAAAGATGGAAACAGTCAATGGCTTGAGCCAACAGAACCACTTCAGGCAATTTATTAATGTAAAAGAAATAAAATTTACATAATCTTCTCTCATGAACGGTCACCTAACAAATGACCCTTTGTGCTCTTTAAATAGAGATCATGGACCAATCCGTTGTTAATCCATGGATCAAGTGTTAATAATACCAAGGAGAGAATGAACCGTCAGGTAACTTCATTTATAGAACATATCGTGACTATCATATTGTAAGTTACAAAAGTACATAATCAAGAAACACACTATAACTAACTATACACCAAACCAAGTTATACTTAATTATTTCCTTTGTGTCAGAATATTCTAACATCCCCCCTTAAGAACAACTTGGGATAGGGCTGAAGTATGTAAAAATATGACACAATAGGAGAAGGAAGGAGGCATTAGAGCCTTTTTAAAGATGTCTACAACAATAAATCGAAGTTTGGTTAACTTCGTGTTAGGCCCCTATACTACTAGTGTAACCCCTTATTGTTAGTAGTATAGCCCCCTTATTATATTGTTGTACCCATGTAGTCCCCATATTATTACTATTGTGCCCCATAGAAGTCCATTATTGTTATTATTATGCCCTTACATTATTATTGTTATGTCAGCTCTGATTATATTATGACTCCTTAGACTACTATATATAGAAAGGAGGTCTTGTCATTTGTATCATCCAAGAATTGTTCATTTATGTAATGTAAAGGAGGTTACCCCCTCAAAGAGGCTGAATTCTAAGGCGTTGATCTATCTTTTCTATCATTTTCTTGAGCTGGTTTCATAACATTTGGTATCAGACCTTTGGATTCTAAGGTTTCGCTGCTCCAAATAAGTCATCGTGGAATTTTCACTATAACTTTTTTTCTATGACATTTCAGAAGCTAAAAAAAAACCATTGGAGAAGAAATCGCGCTGAACCTCGGTTCCAAATTTCAGAACTTTTCGCGCTATATTTGCAGAGATATGATGTGAGGAAGTTGGTCTTTTTGTAGACTCCTGAATTGCATTCCAAACAAGTGACCCAAGGAAAATCGTCATAACTTTTTCTCTGAGCATCAGATTGAAATTTCATAAGAAGGTATAGAAAGATGACAGACTGTAGTTTCTTTTATATATTTTTCAGAGCCAAAGGTCGAAACAGTGACTCATGGCATGTCGTACAAGTTCGCTCTACTGAACTAGTCTATAATCAGGTCACTATCGGATATTTAACATAACTCTTCCTTGGAGAATCCAATTTGGATCAGACTGGTGGCATTGGAAAGAGGACACAAAGGGCTACCACATGTCGCAATTTCAGAACTTAAAGATCCGAAAGTACAGAGTTACAATCGTTT
>APFE030330527.1:19500-55127 GCA_000404065.3 Pinus taeda
GACTCCTATATATATAAAGGAGGTCTTGTCATTTGTATCATCCAAGAATTGTTCATTTATGTAATGTAAAGGAGGTTACCCCCTCGAAGAGGCTGAATTCTAAGGCATTGATCTATCTTTTCTATCTTTTTCTTTAGCTGGTTTCATAACACTTCGCCTCTATGAGAGCCTTTGTAAACATGTCTGAAACTTTGTCTTTGGTTGAACAATATTGCACTTCAAGAGCATGGTCATGAATGATATTTCTGATGAAGTGCATGTGTATTTCAATGTGTTTGTTGTGCTGATGTTGGACTGGATCTTTGCATAGTTGAATGGCACTTTGATTATCACACCAAAGATGTTGTTGTTGAAAACCAAACTCTGACAGGATCTGATGAAGCCACAAGGCTTCCTTACTAGCTTCAATGGTGCCACGATACTCTAATTCTATTGAAGAAAGAGAAATGGCACTTTGTTTCTTTCAAACCCATGTAATAGGTCTACAACCAAGAGTGAAGACAGAACTTGCAGTAGACTTACAAACATCAAGGTCACCAACCCAATCAGAATCAGTGAAACCAACCAATAGAGGAGATGCTTTTGAACTCTACCTCAAACATAAAAAAGTATTATTTTAGCTACTTTTAAATTATTTTCATGTGGGTTTTACATAAACCAAGAAACAAGACCGACAAAAAAGGAAAGGTTAGGATGGGTATGGGTTAGATACAAAAATTTTCCAGCAAGCTGGAAATATAAGGTAGCATCAACTTCAGGGGAAGTACAAGTGACTAAAAGTTTGGCTCCAGACTAAAAGAGAGAAGGGGTTGGCTTACATTATTCCATGTGAAATTGGTGTAGAATATGACAGGCATACTTGGACTAGGAAAGGGAAATACCTTATTTGGATTGCAAGGCTTGAAGACCAAGTAAATAATGCAAGTGTCCTAAGTATGTCATTTCAAACTACTCTTTAAGGCTGGACTTCACCTTTTTTATAAGGTTGGGATCACTACAATAAGGATAAGATCATCAACATAAAGAACAAGAATGATAAGAGACTTACCCACTTTCTTGGTGTAGACAGTATTATTAGAATGACACCTGGAAAAGCTAGTATCTAAAAGAAAGCTATCCATTTTGGCATACCAAGCTTGAGGGGCTTACTTGAGACCATAAATGGATTGCTTAAGCTGACATACAAGGCTGGAGTATTTTTGTATAAATCCAGGAGCTTGTTTGATATAGATTTCTTCATTCAAGTCCCCATGCAATAAGGTGGATTTAACATCCATCTGATGGACTTCCCATTTGAAAGAGGTAGTAAGGGAAAGAACAAGGCTGATAGTTTATTTTGGAAATAGGGGAGAAGTTTTTAGTGTAGTCAATGCCTTTAACATGTGAAAAACCCTTAGCAACAAGATGATCTTTATGTTTATCAACTTTTTTATGTGGTCCAAACTTGGTTATGTAAACCCATTTTCATCTAACAAGTTTTCACCCCTTTGGAAGAGGAACAAGGTCACATGTATCATTTGCCAATACTGAATGCTATTCTTCATTCATAGATGCATCCCAATCTGGATGGCCTAAAGCTTCTGTAAAGGTGTGAGGATCAAAATTTTCTTAAGCTTGCGCTAATAAAGAAGAGGCTCTATCAAACTGATAACATGTATGATGTTGATCTATAGAATCACTTGCAAGATCACCTACTTCATCTTGAGTAGAGAGGACCAATTTTGGAAGCTAAGGAGCTAAAAGAGGATCTTGAGAAGGTGGGGGAGTATTTTCATCCTCACTATCATCATCTGAAGAAGTAAAATTTTCAGAAGTAGAAAGGAAAGAGAGAGGTGGTACATCCGTCAGACTAGGATCGTAGACCGATATATTTTCAGAATTTTTTATATCTCTTCTAATGATAATATTTTTGGATTTAGGTTGAAGAAGTCTATATGCTTTGACATCTTCAGAATATCCAACAAAATTACTTTTTCATTCTTAGGTTCTAATGCTTTATGTTTCTAATCGGGAATATGGGCCCATGCTTCACTTCCAAAAGCATGAAAGTGACTTACATCTAGTTTAATTGAGCTCCATGGTTCTTCTGGAGTGATATTCTTTAAAACCTTAGTAGGAGTGTGATTTACTATGTAATTTTCATAGTTAATCACTTCTACCCAAAAATTAAGACTAAGTCCTTTAGATTGAAGCATACAATTAGCCATTTCCTTTAAGGTGCGATTCTTCTTTTTAGCTACACCATTTTGCTATGGGCTATATGGAACAATATATTGCAATTGAATTCCATACTTAATGCAAAAGTTGATGAATTTTTTGTTAACATATTCTCCCCCATTATTAGATATTAGCTTAAGAATTTGATGTCTAGATTGTTTCTCAACAAAGGCCTTAAAGGCCAAGAACATGTTAAAGACTTCACCCTTGAGTTTTAATAAGTATACCCAAGTGCATCTGGAGAAATCATCAATGAAAGTTAAGAAATACTTGTAGACAGAGAATGAAACAAATGGAAGTGGACCACATAAATCACTATGCACAAGTTGTAAACGGGTTGAGGTGTGCCAAGAGGCACAATTTTCAAAACTATCTCGATGATGTTTTTCAAGTACACATCTGGAACAAACACCATCTCTACAAGATACCATAGGAAGACCTGTCACCATAGTTTATTTACATATATTTTGAAGGGAGCGATAGTTCAAGTGACCAAATCACTCATGCCAAAGTTTTCTCACTTCATCATTATGAGCAATAAATACCGAGAGAATATTTGATGACCCAAATTTGTTCAACTTGTACAACCTTGTAGAATCATCAGCAATGCTAGTAGCTAAAATATTTCTAGGATCTTTTAGGTCCTTAATTAGAACATCATGAGATAAAAATTCAATGATTTTACCTTCACCTAAATGATTTACCTGATATACAAATAGAATGTTACAGGATAAGGTAGGAACACATAATACATCATTAAATTGACCATTGTGTAGATGAATAGTTCTAGTCGTTACAACACTAAGAGATCTATCATCACCAACATATATATTTTTGGTGTTACAATCATTTAAAGAAGAAAACATGGCTTTGTTTTTGGCCATGTGATAAGAAGCTCTAGAATCAGTGAGCCACACATGAGAATGAGAAGAAGAAGATACATTTAGTGTATAACCAGAACGAGATGATTGACAACCACATGCAGAAAGTGTTATTCTTGAAGATGAAGTTTAAGTTGAAGAGTGCTCCAAATGGATGTTATGCTTCTTCATTGCTACTTCCAAGGCTTTGATCTTCTTAAAGCATTTGGATTCCAAGTGGACATCATAATTACAAAAGTTTCAATGTCTATCAATCTTCTTCCCTTTGTTTTTCATGGCCTTATCATTTTGTTGAGATGATTTTTCATTTCGAGACTGAAATGGCTTAGGACCCTTGTTTGGTTTAGGACCATTCTTTTTAGGATGTTGTTTCTTAGGATTCTTTGAACGTGGTTGTTGCTAGGATGCTAAGGATTTATTAGAAGAGTTTCTAATATTAAGAAGACTAAGATGTAATATTTTTTCTTGTTCTCTTATTAAAGAATCACAAATGGCATCAAAAGAGGGGGACTTGTAGTCTTGTCCTTGAGAAATAAATGTTTTTCTAGTAGAATGGAATTTGGGAAAAAACATAGAGTAGGCTAGTCCTAACTTAGTAAAAATGGAATAGATAAGGCTACCATCTTATTTCTTAACCTTAACACCTTACAAGAGAAGTCTAAGGGTCTTGAACTTGGACAAAAAATATTAAATGGAAGAAAAATTATTGGGTTCCAACGTACAAAAATCATTTTTGAGTTGATGGGCTCTAATTTTGTTATTAATTTCAAAAACTGTATTGAGCTTTTTCATTGCTTCATCGGGGGTATCAATTTCTGTGATATGGAATCTGAGGTCTGGAGAAATAGAAATCCCTATCAACCTGCGTGCTTGATCTTGTTTATTTTCCCATTTGGCTTGCTTATCTTCATATTGAGGTTTAGACTCTTGGCCTGAGGCTATTCTATAAAGAACATTACTTCTAAGTAAATCCACCATGTAGGATAACCATTGGAAGTAGTTGGTGTTGTCAATAATAACTAGGCATGGAATTTCCAGTTTAAAAGAAACTAAAGCTGTATATGTTAAAATTAAGTGTTCCAATGGAAAGATATCGAAATATTAGGTTGATTAAAAAAAACGGGCTCTGAAAACGGCTTTTGGATGAAGAAGTTATGGCCTTTTGAAGAAAAGTTGTTGAAGATGCCAATGAACCATGTGAATGTTGGCAAGTTGATGATAATGTTATATTTAAAACAAAAATCCCCCCCCCCCTTCAACTAATCTAATTAGCTCATTTTAAAAGAATTGCTTTATGTGACCACTTTTATAAAAAGTGAAAGTCACTTACAATTACTTATGAACTATCCACTAAATTAACTTAAAAAAAGATAAAGTGACTTTAGAATTATAAGTGACTCACTTTTTATAATGGGTGAGAACACTTTTACATAAAGTAACTTTAAAACATAAGTTACATGTGTTTTTTTGAAAAAGTAACCCAACAAAAAGAAAGACTTGAACCCAAGGTATCTATTCTCATAGTAACTTTAGACCAAGTGAGCTAGTTTAAAAGGTTATTAATAGTTGGAAAGGAGGAAGGTTTTCTTTTTTATTTTTTGCTGACTGATGCTTTGAGGTGCATGCTTACTTGGAAACCCCTTTTTTTCCTACAAAAAAAAAAGCCACACAAACCAAACGAACAAGAAAAAGTATGCAAGCCTTATGACTTAAAGTTAGAATTGGCAAAAAACTAGATATTTTCCTCAATGTTTTTGATTTTCTGAGATCACATTAAGGCGCAACGGAAAAGAGCATACGCATGAGAAAATCCTTTCTTTTTGTTTCTAGTTTGCCTAGATCACACAGAGTCGTGGGGCAAAAAGCATACGCATAAATGAAAGGTACAGATCTAGTATTAAAAGAAATTATAAAGGACTATAAACCGAAATAAATAGAGAAATAAATAACTATAACTACAAATAAAGATTGTATACCTCCATATATTAAAAATGACGTAGCTAGGGTTATCAGAAACCTTTTTGCATGAAACAAAAGGGGTTCCTCACTGGAGCAGATGCTCCTAAGACAATAGAGTAGTCCTCTCAGCCTAAAAGCACTCAGAAACAATAGATATAAGAAATGACAGTCAGATGCAGTTGTACCGGCTTCGGATTTGGATCACCAATGGATGCAGCCCTCGAATAGCTCTGATACCATGTAGCAATTTATAGGGTAATTTCCTTAGATAGAACACCAAAGTGAACTGCTCACAAAAAAATCACAAATTAGTACACTAATATTCTTGACATGGTTAAAACCCTTAAAGAGGGAAACAGACGACGGCCTAAGCCAATGCAGCCACTTCATGCAATTTGTTATTGTAAAAGAAATAAAATTTACATAATATTCTCTCATGAATAGTCACCTAACAAATGACCCTCCATCCTCTTTAAATAGAGATCATGGACCAATCGGGTGTTAATCCATGAATCAAGTGTCGGTAATACTGAGGAGAGAATGAATCGTCATATCATTTCATGTCTAGAACATATCATGACCATTGGATTGTAAGTCACAAAAAGTAAATACTAAAGAAACACACTTCACCTAACTATACACTAGACCAAGTTATACTTAGTTATTTCCTATGTGTTGGAATATCCTAACACTCTCCAGCAAAAGAAGAAATCTTTAGTTGTCCACCACAGAGCTAAAAATATTATGGGAGGACTGCATGAGGCTTGACATATCTCTCAGTGTACACAAGCTAACTCTCAGCTACAACCCCCTGGGGGACATCAAGGAACTGGGCAAAAATCCTCCCCTCTCCTGGATAGGCTAATGATAAATTATATATCCTCTTTAGTGGGCCTATGCCACGGCCTAGTACTAACACAGAAATCATACTCTTGGGCACTCCATCGAAGATCATATGCACCAATAAGAGAGAGTGTGCCTTCAGGATGTAGCCTCCTCATAGTACTTGAGGAGACCTACATTCCTCAAGACTGCTCAGGTTGCTGCAATAATAGGGTGAGGGTAGAAATCTGACTCCCTCTCTCTAGCCTGCCATGTTCAAACGATATTATATGGGTTTTCCAAGTGCTCCTGCAACTGATGGTGCTCCCTCTACCAGGGAAAATTTTAGGGGCTAATATCCGTAGATGGGCTAATTTTCCATGCTTTTTCCAAAAAAAAGATTCGCCAATTTCCATTTTTTCTAAAATAATTCGCCCAAATTTTATAGTACACCATTATTTTACCTTAAAAATTGCCAAAATATTATATCGAATAATATAAAATCATTGGAAATCTAAATATATCTTCAAAAATATCAACAAAAATTTTACAATTTGCATATTAGAGACTAGTAAGATTCACCAAGGCTTATAAACTTTAAGACAAAATTCCATCCTTAAAATTTTCCCTGCCCTCTACTGATGTCTATGCTACATGATTGACATATAAAATACATCGGCCTCATACATAAAATACATTTTTTTATTAAATGAAACATTTATTTATAAATATGGAAACATAACTTTCAATGAAAAGAAAAAATCACTGGTGCACTCAAAACAAAGTCATGCACCGACATCAATGTGCTTTCAACTATAACCGCAGCGGAATCGATGCACACATAAATATGACGCACCATTGTTGGTTCACAAATTTAACTTGTAAATGTGGTACGACATACTTGTGCATCAGTGCACACGAATAACCATTTTACACCAATATGGTACATTCAGGTTATCGAATGCACCAAGCTATAACTATATTTTTAAATATTATTTTTGCATTATAATATGATAAAAATTAAATTACAAAAAAACATAAACATTACCTGGACATTTTATTGTCAGGGAGGCATTTTGGACACATAATGGAGAAAAACAAATTCTAACACAATTTGAAAAAATTGGAAACTCGGACAATGGGCATAGTACGAAAGGATGGTGAGCAAGAGAAGCATCAATGTCAGGGTGCTTGCATATGTGATCAGATTCTGAATATTAGTTTGTAGTGGTAATATCTTCCTCAAATTATAAACAAAATGCGTTCATTGTGCTTAAGCATTCATCAACTTTTGTAAGTGAAATGAATAATTTTTATGTTAATTTTATGAGTAATTTAACATAAACTAGAAACTGAATTGCAGCATACACATGTACAAAACATCATAAAAAACACATTAAAACAAGCACATGATAAAAGAGCTCACCCTTCATTGGCTACGTCTCCTTGGTCTAACTTCCAATGGCTTGGGCCTCTCTATTATGCTCAAAAGTGTAAAAATTTGTGTTTACGGTGCTCAAATGCTTCTAAAACCTATTCCAATTAGTCCAAAATGTCCAAAAATGGCTATCTAGCCTCTTTTTGCATCCAATTTGGTGAAAAAATGAAGAAGATATGAATTCTCCTAGTTCTCCCAATATTCGTTCCATAAATTGCTCCACATTCGACAGGAACCAACAATTTTGCTCCAAAAAATATGCTAATCAAGCGAGCATTTTGTTGCATGGTAGGCCATAATCCATCGGCACTAATTGCCCATCGCAAATTGCAATCGGCAAGGATCAGCTGGCTTAAGGTTTGTGTACGTGGAAGGAAATTGTGCGATTGTGATGTGGTGGACCTGATGACACTATAAACTGGAATCGATAAACATCTCACATAGGGAACTTATCGCAAATCGTAGTTCGACAGTGAATCAATAGGTAATAATAATGCATGACTTTGTTTTCCTGTGGTTTGTGATTGTGATTTGCAATTGCGTTTATCGCATCGCCACCCGGGTACATTGGGACCATTTTTCTGTAATGCCTTCCCTTCGCCGATCTGCGATTGTGATCCATTAGATTGCACCTTTGGCCTATTCTTGAATGCCTTCCTGCCTGCCTTATCGCATCACATCTTGGTTGTTCTGGGGCCGATTTTTAATGCTGACCAACCTACAATTGCGATTTATGACATAAGGGGGCTAATGGCAACTTGCCACTTGGTGCCTCCTCGTTTGCTGAAGGACCTTACCACATCATCCAATCCTGGCATGTGTCCAAGTTAAGCCTGAACTTTGACTTGCTCTAACTTCTACATATGAGCTTAGATTTGAGTGTCGTTCACACCATTAGAATCAGAATGATGAGCTCTTCAATCTAGAGCTAAGTTTATCAAGATTCTGACACTTTGATTTTTGAGCCTAATTTTGTGCACCTAATCACTCCTCCCCACTGGAAGTCTTTTGGACCCCAAAAGATCACTTTTAATTGACCAACATGTGAGGGTACAATTCCCTCACATTTCCAATATTGATCCAATAATCACTAAATTGGAACTTGTGATCTGCACGATGCTTGTCATGCCTTGATGTATACTTGCCTTTGCCCTATTCTAAGTTGTTCTTACACTGTTTGATGTACCATTTGGAGTCGTTCAATGAAATGTCTGGCCTTGTCCATGTTACTATCAGTAGCAACATCCTTCTTACCAAGATGATACAATACATTATGATACAAATGGTAAACAAATTCCTCCACTTGATTCCCTTGACTCAAGCTTGAATATACATCTTGAAAGTATGTATTTTTCTAAACATAACTTTCATGTAAAACAAAATGATACTTTAGGAAAATAGTTATATAAACTATAGGCCAAAAGGCACATCAACAAACTTATCACTTATACCTTTCTTATACCTTTTGAATGAGTGGAATAGTAGAATAAAACCCATCCAATGGAAGTGCCTTTATCACTACAACTTAAACACTTTATCATTGAAAATTTATGAATGAAAAGAAATGGGCTTACTCATTGCAAAAAGACTGCTCCCATGGCATAGTCACATACAACAACCTGAAACTTAAATGACTGTCTCAAGTCTGGAAAATCAAGTAGTGGAGTTGTACTGATATTTTGTTTTAAAGCTTCAAATGCCTCTCGTTGTTTGCCTCCCCACTGGAAGACCTTTTTTCACAACTGCCAATGAATGCAAATGAACTGCAATAGAAGAAAAATTAGGAAAATTTCTCCTCCAACATTGGGCTGCTTCTAGGAAACCTCTTATCCAAATGACTCTCTTGAGCCTTCCTGCGTAAATTGCGAGCAGATCAAAGGCATCTATGGATTCACAGGGATGTATCATTATTTCACCCGTGTTTGTAGAAATGGAGTCCATACCACCACAGACTATTACGACATCAATATTGGAGAGTTCTAACTCCATCTCACCTTCTCCACGTCCCACATAGACTACCAAAAAGCCTTGAACCTAGAACCAATTTCATTGCTCAAGTACATCAAATAAATTTTATCCAACATATTCTTTAACATATTTAGAAACAAATGTTCTTGACATACGACATCAAGTATTTTTTTCTCACATATGACATGTTCATAATGAAATTTTCTGAAAATGAAAAAGTCATCCAAATAGACTATCCTATATAGAAATGGCTTCAACACATCTTTCTTCATATGCGTAAATGTAGTAGGAGCACGACAAAGTCCGAAAATCATAATAAGCCATTCAAAAAAACTTCCCTATATCTCCTTCAATAACTCTACTTTGATGAAAACCACTTCTTGAATCCCATTCAAGGAGATTCCTACCATTCTTCTCGGGCACCAAAACAAGAGCTGCAACACACGGTAAAGGAGTAGGCAAAATCATCCTTTTATTCAACAATCCCTAGATTTGCGTCTTAATTTCTGCGCTTTTCATCATTGGCATCATGTACATGCCAATATTAGGAAGAAGACACTTTTGCTACAACTATAACTCAGGTTGGATTCCCCTCCTGGGAAGTAATCCTTTTGATTCCTAAAATATTTAATCAGATTGGTTAACAACGTCAACCAAATCAGTTTTCAAATTCGAATTACAACCATCAAATGCTTCATAATCAATATGATTCTCAAGTTTGATCATGAGAAGCACAAGATTCTTGCTCAAATTCACTAGCCTTTTCTTCTGCTCTGCATTAACAAGCGAAAGATTTGTTTTCTTGCTATGAGCTCTCACAATATATTTTACTCCACCTTTGACTAAATGATATTTGTTTTCATGTTTATGGAAGATAGCTTTTATGTCATAAAGGTAAAGGTTTCCCAAAATGATGCCACATATATCTAATAGCACAACGTTAAGCTCCACTTCATATATGAGTTTTGCAGTGAGAGAAAATTTCAGTTTACACTTTCCCGTAACTTGCAATTGCACATTGTCACATACCCATCCAAGTGGATACGGTTTATGATGTGGAACAATTTCTAGATTTAAACTCTTGACAATGTTTTTTGAGATAAGATTGGCTTGAGAGCTGCTATCAAACAACATATCAATCTTGTTACGTTTCAATATCACTGTTATGTGAAACAATTCTATTCTCCTCTTTTTATTTGGAGTTTCATTATGTGAGTTTGAAGAACTAGTGCTGGAAATGGATTCCTTTCCTTGAAACCCCATGGATGTGATTTTTGTTTCATCACCCGATTTGGATCCCAAATCCTCTTCTTGAGTGATTGCAGTTGTCTTTTCTTTTCCTTTGTTTTTGAATTTCTTTGGTTTCATTTCGAGGTGAATCTTCCAACAGTGAGTGGTGAATCTTCCAACAGTGACATTCATCATGACCCTCTCTGGAACAATGTTTACAGATTTTTTCCTTTGCTTCCTTTTTAATGGATGTGTTTTTCTTCCCCTTGAAACCTTTTTCTTTCTCTTTACCCTTAAACAACTTTTTACTACCTTCTTCTGGGGTGTTTTCCCCTCTTGCCTCAATATGAGTGTTTTACACACACACATCATCTAGATTATTGGGATTAAACATTAAGATAGTATGCCTAAGGTAACTGTGTAAACCCCCTATGTACTTCAGAAATGTGTCTTGTGATTGAAAATCTACACCTAGCATCAAAGACCTTTTTTTGAATACTTGGGTGTAATCTTGAACATTTTGACCTTTAAGATGTCTAAAGTTCCGCCAATTCATGATGGCTTTTTGCATATAAACTAGAGGGTAGAATTGTATTTTAATTGTAGCAATGAAATCATTCCAAGAAATTGAGATCTTACCATGTTTTTTAATCTCCTCTTAGGTCTTTGATTCCCACCATACTAGTGTTGCACCCTCCATTATCAAGGAAGCTAACTGAATATTTATGTCATCATCTTGAAGGTTTTGAATCCTACAATATACCTCCAACTGATGAATCCAATTATCAATATGCTCTACATTCACTTCGCCATTATACATGGGCAACTCAAATTTAACATCGAGTTTTAAGAAAGGTGATTTACCAGTTCCTTTTGAAGTATAACGATGAGTATGAGTAAGGGTTGTGTCAATGGAAGTGTGTGAAGATGCTTGTGAAGAAGAAGATGAAGAATATGGTGGAGAGTGTGGATGTTTGTATCCATTCCCATTACTTCCTTTTCCATTACCTCCTCCTGAAGAGCCTTCTCCTTTGGGAGGTTTGGAACTTTCTCCTTGCAACTTGTTATTTCTCTCTTCATAGAGGACCTTCACCATCTCTGTCATATAAAAGAAAGCCTTTATGAAGGTCTTCTCATGTTCTATCATGTTTGCATGTTCTCCTTCATGAGACGTGATCTCTGGAGTCTCAACTACAACTTCAGGCTAAAATAGTGTTGGAGATTGTGGCAACCTTGCTCTTCTTTCCCTTGACCCAAATTTAGGGCTCCCAACTAGCTTCCCTTCACCCATTTTGAGTTTTAACCTTGTAAGTGTGACATAAACTTGCAAACAGTTAAATCCTTCTTTCACAAAGAAAAACCTAGTGATCTGATACCAAATTTGATCTGATATTGAATATTAGTTTGCAGTGCTAAGATCTTCCTCATATTATAAATAAAATGCTTTCATTTTGCTTGAGGATTCATTAACTTTTGCAAGTTAAATGAAGAGTTCTTGTGTTAATTTTATGATAAATTTCAAATAAACCAGAAACTAAACATGTACAGAACATCATCAAAAACACATTACAACAAGTACATGATAAAGGATTTCACCCCTCGTGGGCTACGTCTCCTTGGTCTAGCTTCCAATGGCTTGGGCCTCTCTATTATGCTCAAAAGTGTAAAATCTATGTTTACAATGCTCAAATTTTTCTAAAACTTGCTCTAATCAATCTAGAATGTCCAAAAATGGCGATCTAGCCTCCTCATTCACTAAAGGACCTTGCCACAGCATCCAATCCTGCCATGTGTCCAAGTCAAACTTGAACTTTGACTTGTTGTAACTTCTGCATGTGAGCTAAGATTTGAGTGATGTTTCCACCGTTGGAATCAGAATGATGAGCTCTTCGATTTGAAGCTAAGTTTATCAAGATTCTGACACTTTGATTTTTTAGCCGAATTTTGAGCACCTTATCAATATGGAAAGTGTGACATCGGTGCTTAGGATCTCTCCCACATGATAGATGGTAAAAATGAGAAATTATGGCCAGGAAGGCTTTTTTAATTAATTGTCCTCTTGTGTGTTCCTTTAACTACACCAGTGCAGGATCTATCCAAAAGCACCATGTTTTTTTAATTAAAAAATGTTTCCGTGCATTTCTTAAGATGCCCTGGGGTGTTTATATTCAAGTACTACACAAGTACTATGTTTTTACTGCATCGGGGCATAGTTGGAAAAGAGCACCACATTTTTTTGAAATTTAAAACTACAACAGTGCTCCTTATAGGTATGCATCAGGATGTTTTACTATATGAAGGACGTTGGTGTTGTCGACTATGAAAACACTAGCGTGTTGTGTTATTTAGTGCACCTTGTTTTATTATC
Organism: Pinus taeda; assembly: GCA_000404065.3. Classification (NCBI taxonomy): domain Eukaryota; kingdom Viridiplantae; phylum Streptophyta; class Pinopsida; order Pinales; family Pinaceae; genus Pinus; species Pinus taeda. The sequence goes on from APFE030330527.1 coordinate 32,384, forward strand.
TTCAAAAAAAAAAAAAAAATCTACGGTGCACCATGTTATATGCAACACCGATGCATGTATGGATAGTAAATCACTGGTGTTTTTATAGATTTTAAAGACACCGTCTAAAAAACATCTACTAAAATATTTGTCTGCCCACCTCTGCTACAAATGTATTTTTGGGCTATTTTTATAGGGACTTCCGTAAAAACCTCCACTAAAAGGCATTTTCCTTGTACTGTGTTAAGATGTGGTGGTGCTATGACATTACAACGAACCAATGAGAAAAGGAAAATTATGACCCCACATTGCACGCATAAGCCTGCAAGGAAAAACCGAGAGGGAAATAAAGGCACGCAGGTAAAAATGGTCGAAATAATCGTCTCGGGAGATAGAACGATTGCTAACAAGTGATGTTATCTCAACTAACATAGAGTGCACCCAGGTCACAGTTTTGTGGCAGTTTTATGTGTTAGTCAATCACGGGCCTTTGGGCTAATTACAATATAAAAGCATTACATGCACGTTTTAAAAATTCTTAGCACCTTATTCATGAGCGGGTCATAAACTAATTAAATGACTAAGGGCCAATGGAAATATGCAATGTGAAATAATCGCTTGGGGCTAAAATAAATCTAAAGGGCCCACGAAGTTTTAACACGTAGTTAAGTTATATTTTAAAGCACTTTGGGGCTATAGCTTAAAACTTCAGGATTGACAATGTTTTATATTAAAGCACAATTGAAAGCACTTTGGGCCATATGGAAATAAGCTCATGAGGCATATGACATATAGATATATATTTGGCAGTGATGTTGCATGGAACGAGTCAACAGAATATTAAATTGGTGTTATGCCAAATATATAACAACGCACCACTAAAAGCTCTAAAATAAGCATGAATGGGCCTAGTGGAAAAATTTAGCGGCAAGGACAGTTAAAGAGGTGGTTTTAGAAAAAACGTTAAGTTTGGAGATTTTTCGTAATTAGATGGAGCACTGCTAAATCTTCTAAAAATTCTAGAACAACAAATTTAAACAGTTAAACTCATTTTTCCAGCAGAAACAAGTAAGGTGAGTTAGATGACTTGGAGATTAGATGAAGATGACTCAATTTGAGCGGGACAAAGGAAAATTAAATTATTTATGCAAGCATTCAAGTGCAAGATAAAAAAATCTTCAATTCCAAAAATATCAGCCCATAATTGTTTATAAGCATAATTGAATTTGCAAAGTGAAGGAGTATGCAAGAGTGTGACTGTATTGACAGAGGGGTGTGAGAGGTTGTTGGTGCAACCTGATGCATAATGTGAATATGCATCAAAGGTGAATCAAAGATTAGGTTTGATATTTGATGAGGTTAAATTGGTGATATGGTTTGAATGATGTTTTAATGAAGAGGCTTTTATGGTAATATTGGCAAATCACAAAGGATTGATGTTGTTGGTGTGTATGTTTGTTGTTTGATCATTGATTAGTGATTGCTAATGTGTTTGGTGTTTTTTCAGTAATCATAGATTAGGGATGGTGTTTTAATGGTGGTTTTGGTGAGTAGTTGAAGTGAGCAGTTTATTTATTTATGAAGGAAAGTGGCCTATTGATGTGATTTTGAAAATGGATCAGATATGGGTTAGCAGAGCCAACAAGTGGTAGCTTGCATTTTAGGCCAAGTGTCCCTTTCAATAGTCATTGATAAATGAGAAGGAGCAACATTCCCTTTCAACAATGGATGATAAACAAGCAGGGCCAAGAGTCCCTTTCAGTAGTGGATTGTATATGAGTAGGTGTAGGAGTCCCTTTTAGTGAAAACTTATAAACAAGCAGGGCCAGCAATCTCTATCAGTGAAAACTAATAAATGAGTAGGGATAGAAGTTCCTTTCAAAATTTGTTGATAAACCTACAAGTAATAGTTTGTGGGATATTCATGTAATAGAAAATTTGAAGATTATATTTTTCAAAGTAATGAAAAGAAGATTGATGTATTTTATTGGACATATGTATGACAACGGTTATGATGTTATGTTTTTCATGATTAATTTATGATTATAATTATATGAGTAGTTTCTAAAATGATTGAAACGTATAAATTGTCAAGAGTTGTATAATTTGGTAACACTATTGATTCACACCCCCCTTCCCACCCCTCTTAGTAGTGTCCTGATTTCCATTGTTTCTAACAATTAGTATCATAGCTACAAGGTTCCTTCATGATCAGTTTAACAATCTCCCCCTTTGGCATTGATGGAAACACCATGATCAAGCAAAAAACATCACCAATAATAATATTTCTAACATCACCATAAATAAATACTTTCAAAGGTCACCAATGTCAACATCATATATTATTAAAGACCAAAAATATCAACAAAGATGTATCTATGATATAGACATACATGTTGCATGTGATGTCAAGTGACTTTCTCTGAAGAATGAAGCAGCCAAAGATGTTAGAAATATGAATATCATGGATCAGAGGATGAAGACTGCATTGATATTGTAGTGGATGAAATACTGCCACAATCAGAGCCATCCAAAGAAGACAAGAACTCGGATGGAGAAAGTTTAGCCTCCATATTCTCATATTAGGAAAAAGTATAAGCAAAGGATGGATATGAAGAAATAGATCAAACACAAAGGCCCAAAATGCCTTCCATGTATATGCATAAACAACATCCATAAAGTCAATTTATTGGTGATCATATGCTTGGTGTTCAGACTAGAAGGAAATTCCTTTGTAGTCCAACTTGTGCTAATCTTTCTTTGCTATCACAAATTGAGTCCAAAAGCATTAGTTAGGAAAGTGAATATGAGTTTTGGGTGGAGGAAATGAATGAATAATTGGACCAAATCAAGAAAAATGATACTTGGGATCTTGTCCCTAAACCCAAATGGAAAAGCATTATAGGCACCAAATGGGTATTTAAAAATAAGCTAAATAAGCAAGGCCAAGGGATAAGGAACAAAGCACAACTAGTCTGCAAAGGGTATGCTCAGATAGAAGGGATAGATTTTGAAGAAACCTTTGCTCCTGTAGCAAGATTAAAAGCCACCAGAATTTTTCTTGCTTTTTCCAATCATAAGAAAATCAAATTATACCAAATGGATGTGAAATTGGTGTTTCTCAATGGCAATATGGAAGAAGAAGTATATATAGAACATCAAGAAGGATTCATGCTCTCAGAGAATGAAGGTTATGTCTGCAGACTGAAAACCCCTTTGTATGGGCTCAAACAAGCCCCTAGAGATTGGTATGCTAGGTTGGAGAAATATCTTCATCAACAAGTTTTAAGAAAGGTGTTGTAGATATTAATATGTATATAAAATTTGAAGATGATCACTTATTGATTGTTGTGGTTTATGTAGATGATATTATCTTTGGTAATAATATGGAATAGTTGGGACACCAATCTTCTGAGTTTAGGTAGAAATAATTTGAGATGTTTGTGATAGAAGAACTATCCTTCTTTCAAAATATGCAAATTTCTCAATCTAAATATGGCATCTTCATCTCCCAGTCCAAGTATTAAAGAGAGACATTGAAGAAATTTGTGACAAACTAATGCAAGCCAGTTGGTACACCCATGGTTATTGGCTATAAACTATGTAAAGAGGATGAAATGCCTCTGGTAAATAAAACAATCTACAGATTGATGATTGGAATCTTGCTATACCTCACATCCTGAATATTAGACATTGTGCAAGCAGTGGGTTTGGTGGCCAGATTTCAAGCATGCCCTTGTGAGATCCATGTCATTGTTGTAAAAATGATTTTCAAATATTTTCAAGGAACAACAAACTATGGGTTGTGGTATGCCATAGGTAGATATTTTAAGATAAAATCTAATACTAATGATAATTGGGAAGGAAACCTTGATGACTAGAAAATCACCTTTAGAGTAGCATTCTTTTTGGGAGATTGTCTAGTGTCTTGGGCCAGCAAGAAAAACACTCAATCTCATTATCAACTGTTGAAGTGGGGTACATTGCTACAACCACCTATTGTAAATTCTATGGATGAAGAAAACCTAAAGGACATTAAGGTATAGTTGACTGATTCAATTCCAATCTGTATGACAACACAAGTGTTATCAACATCTCTAAGAATCCTGTCATGCATTTAAAGACCAAACATATTCCAATTATGTTCCATTTCTTAAGATAATAGGTTGATGCTAATATTTTTTGACTTGAATATGTGGCCACTAATGAGAAACTCACAAATATATTCACAAATTCATTGGCATAAGAACCCTTTGTGTATATTAGGAAACAAATAGGAGTTATCTCTCCTACAACCAAATGACTCAATTTGACTCAATTTTGGTAGCTACTCAACTTATTGGTTCAATTAAAGGGTAAGCTACAAAGTTTCATGGGGGGCCTCTTTCATTTTATGCGTACTTTTCCATTGATGTCAAATTGGGAAAGCAAGTCTCTTAGAGGAATGGTTATTGATATCAGGGGGAGTATACAGATGGAGGAAACCCTAGTTGGTTTCAGGGGTAGCTTGGTATGCTTCCATCAATGCCAAAGGGGGATATTGTTGAACATAATGTTGATATTGATGCCAAATGGGAAAGACAGGAAGATGGATGGTGTATCGAGGTCAGGTGGAGTCTTATGGTTCTTGCAATATTTGGTAGAGAATTAGCATAGTAATAGGATAAGTGAAGAAGCTATAAAATATTAAAACCATGATGGTTTGGAGTCCTAGGATTTGAAGGCATTTTCTCCTCAGGATATCAACTCAAATTCTCGTGGAAGTGGCATAGTTACATAGTGCTGAGAAAGAGCTTTCCAACAACATCCTAAAGTCCAATAAATACCTTCTAGATAAAAAATTATGATAGGTCAAAATTGGTTGACCCTAAGAGTCAAACTCAGTGACCTGGACATGGATCCCATAGCATGGTCATCATACATATGGCAAGGTCCCACCTTGGACATGTAATCCTGAGAGATCAAACTTGTACACTTCAAATGATGGTGAAAAGTAAAATTTTAGGGCAATAAGGCTCCAGGAGGACATGGAGAAATAGTACAATAGTTAGAGCCAATTTTGAATGGTGAACGACCATAATTTGGGTCCTACCCAGGACATGTAATCCTAGTAGGTAGACCCTAGGTGTTACAAAAGCTAGTGTAGTCTGAATTCTTAGGATTACTAGACTCTAGAAGGATGTGGCGAAGCAGGATGATGGAATAAGTAAAGAATGATTGGCCATATTTTAGCTTAGGAGGTATAGTGCAGGGTCTCACTTGGGACACATAATCCTAGGAGATTAACCTCGGTGCCTTCAAAGGATGGTGTAAAGTAAGTTTTTGAGGTGAAAAGGTTGCAAAAGTACTTGGAGAAATAGTACAATAATTAGAGTTGGATTTGATTAGTGCATGAACACAACACAAGTCTTGCCCAGGACATGTATTCCGAGTAAGTAGACCTCAGGTGTAAAAATAGCATAGTGTGAAGTACTAGGATGACTACACTCTGGGAGGACATGGTGGAGTAAGTAGGCAGAACAAGTGAGCATTGATTGGCATATGGATTCCCCACGGGACAATTCATCCCAAGAGACCTTCCCGAAAGAATAAAAAAGAGGCACAAAGGTAAGAACTGGGCTGACAGGGCACTGAGCATATGTGGAAGTTGATGGAATAGGTGAATAGGTTTGGGTTCCTTAAAAATTTAATAAAGGAATTTAACAAAAAACAAAGGCTTGGACCCCATCTCTCTTTCTGTACTGATGACATAAACACATGGTGATATGGTAGTCTAGGACAGGTGAGACGTGGTAGGTGTTTTTGACATTTTTGAGTAGCCAAATGGGTCAAATATGTGTGACATGTGTCACCATTTACGAAGAAACACATGGCATTGATAATGTAATCACGGTGCCATTTGGAGACACTACCCTAGAAGGGATACCTCGAAAGGTGTAGAAAGGTGCAGGGGCATAGACATATGGGTTGACTAAGTGTTGATACCTAAAGGCATTGTAGTGGCATTTATTATTCATCTTGGAACCCTTATGATTGGTTAATGAGTGTGGCATGTGGCCCCACATGATATATCATCCTGGAGGATTATTCTCGAGTGAATCTCAAAGGTGGCACATTATGAAAAGGAAAGGAAAATGGAGTCAGGGGATGGAAATATTTTTGACCCTTGATAGTTTCATCAATTAATGAAAGGAACACCCTGGTATCAATTATGTGGAGTTTTTGTGTGTTTCTTGGTTGAGGGCCTTCGAGATTATTTTAACAAAAATGTGTTTTGGGGAGTTCAAAAGGGGCTTAGCACCTATAAACATCAACGGGTCGACAAATCTTTAACATTATGTGTTATGCATGGCTCTTATGCCATATTTGGGGGTCTGCTACAAATCAAATGAGAATGTTTGGATGGGTCGAAAGCTATTTTGGAATAGGTGCTATAATTGGCATCTATCTCATATTTGGAGCTCTCTAATGTTGGATATATAGGCAATGAATGAGTTGGAAGTTGTTTGATGTGCACAGTGTGAATGAACAAGTTGTTGTTATTAATGGAGATTAGACAAAGATCTCTAAATACCATGCTAAAGTACATTTTGGGTGTGGAGAGAAATTTTGGTTAGAAAAGTAAAATTTAATGGTGGAACTCTATGTTTTTGCAAAAGGATCAAGAGTTAATTTCAAGAAGGGAAAAACCTCCAAAGTATATTTTTTAATTTATTACAGTTGCAACTATTGTGTAATTAAATCTTTGGTAGCATGTAATCATATTTGCAAAGCCTTACGAAGCTACAATTGAGACCATGCATGTCTCTCTTGGTTGAGTAAATTGAGCCCATACACATGTTCTTAATTGAAGATCAGTGTGCCATATTGTATGTTGAATGTGCCAGTTAATGAGCTAATAGATTGCGTCTTTCACTCTATTTTTGTTAAACAAAAAGCTCAAGAAAACACTAATTGTGGGAGTGTAGTGAGTGGTGTTTTGTGCGGTGTAGTTTGGGCAAGTGTGATGTGTGTGAGTAAGAGTGAATTGTTGCAATAGGTTGTGCTTTTGTATGAGAAGGATTGAGGCTCAAGAGTAGAGCTAATGGAGCAGTAAGGTGAGCAATGGAGTATGTGTGTTCAAAGCATAAAAGGAGGAGTTGTGTGTCATAAAAGACTAGGTTTGTTATATTTCTATGTAATAGAAGTAGGCCTTTATTACTTAGTTTGAAAATTGTATGAAAATTAGGGTAGTTGGCTGAAGCAAGTTGTGGCCTACAGCTATAAGTGGTTGGTGTTACTTGGAAAGTTGTAGCTTGGTATTTTTAAGGGGTTGAGACCTGTGGTGAGTGGGTGCTCACAAACAACAGGATTGATGTTTTTCCCCTTTTGGGTTTCCATGTTAAAACTCATGTGTCCATGTGTGTATGTTGCTCATGTTAATGATTTGTGTTCATATGAATGTGTTACTCCGTTGCTTACAAAATTAATGGTGAACACTCATATGAGATTAAACCATTAAAATTAGAATTAATTACTGATTCAACCCCCGTCCTCTTAGTAATTCCTTATCCTAGCATGTTTTTCTCGGTAGTTATGTATATGAAATTGTAAATGTGTAGAATTACTAGTGGTTACTACCCTCCAATATTTATGCAAGTCCTAAGTAATTCATTTATCCACCTCGAATCTCAATTTAATAATTAATGCCTACCAAAGAAAAACTATAAGATCTTATTTGTCTATTGACTTCTATTACTTTAGTATTAATTTAGCATTGACCTATGTAGGATATAATTTTTGATGGAATATTTTCTAGAGCATAATTTTGTAACTTGAGTGGCAGGGACTAGGCTACTTTAATATTAATTTAGCATTGACCTATGTAGGATATAATTTTTGATGGAATATTTTCTAGAGCATAATTTTGTAACTTGAGTGACAGGGACTAGGCTCCCATGGAGCAAGTGTTTCTCTTGTTTAAATTTATTTTAATGTGATATGTATATTATGATTTTTCCTTGTAAAAAAGTGTGTATAAAGTTTTTAATAAAAACAAATTTACATTACAACAAATTGAATTCAATGAATTTATTATTTTTATTACTTTTTACTTTTTATTACTTTTTAAATTAAGTGACATTATTCTTTGTTATTATTATTATTTCATTTTATGTTTTATTTTAAGGATACCTCTATAACATTTCTCCCACATTAAATGTTTATACTCATTTACAAGCACTACAACCTCTCCTCTATATTGAGTGAACATTTAGATATTTTGCACTCATTTATAAACACTACAAGATCTCCCCCATACTCGATTGTAGGCAATAATAAATTAAACTTCTTTATCACAAATTTATATTTAAACAGAACTATTAGTTAATAGTTAATTTAATTATATATTTTGTTTTAAATTGTATAGTATTAATTAAACAAATATTATAATTGAGTAAGAAAATAATTCATTTCTTAATTTTTTTCAATCATTCAATATTTCTTTAAATTTAATGATTTTTTAACTATTGAAGGAGTTGTCTTTAGTGCAACTTTTTGGAAGATTTTATGGTGGGTTTTTCCGGTCAAATTTCTCTAAAATTCAGCAGGAATTTATTGAAATCACAAGCTTGATGGGTATTCCTGTGCAATCGAAGTGCCCTAGGGGTTTTCCATAGTGTTGAATCCATATATACAGTCAAAAAGCTAGTTTAAATAACACAAATCAAATTTTCACCTCAAATTTTTCCACCAGCATCGGAAAGTCCAAAAATTCTAAAGACAAATCTATTATTGAAGACTTAATGCGCCCAAAGGCTCTCTATAGACCAGTATAGGGTAGATGTGTGGGCGTTAGAAGTGAGATGTTAGATGTGTATAGGGTAGATGTGTGGGTGTTAGATGTGTGGGAGTTAGATGTGATACGGTAGATGTAAGATGTTAGATGTGTATAGGGTAGATGTGTGGGCGTTAGAATTGAGATGTTAAATGTGCATAGGGTAGATGTGTGGCTGTTAGATGTGATATGTTAGATGTAAGATGTTAGATGTGTATAGGGTAGATGTGTAGGCGTGAGATGTGAGATATTTTTTAAATTCAAATTCTTTTATGTTCTAATTTTGTTTTAAAATATAATATACATATCACATTAAAATATATAACATATGAATAGTACTTATAAATTAGCATCCATTTTACCATATAAATTAAAACAATGATTTCATAACCATCTTTAAATTTAACTAGTAAGTGGATAAAAATTTAATATTTACAGTATAACAATATTTTCAATCATGAATATTTACCATGGATATTATTAACTTCTAAATAGGTTTTTTACAGTACCATGGGACAATACCCAAAAGAGAAAAAAGAGAAAGATAGAGGGAGGGAGAGAGGGAGAGGCAGGAATAAAATCATAATAACATGGGCTAATACCATGGTTTATCAATACCATGGGCCATCTAGGATTCTTATTATTATATTATGGATCTAGGCTTTCAATTATTTTGTTACAATACCATGGGCCAATACGATGGCTTATCAATACCACATGTCCAAAAACCATAACTTATTTCAAAATCAAAATATTTTACAAATACTTTAATTTAATTTAATTTTATAGAATTTTTTAATTAAATCTAAAAGCAAAAATATTATAATTACTTTTGAGGTAAATCAAAACCTCCATCATTGAGAGTACTAATATATTACCATAGAGATAAATCAAGTTTTAATAAATTAAAAATTAGAACACTTTTTATATATACATATGTGAAATTTATATAATATAAATAATATTATAAAGAACCAAGATAGATGCATCTTAACCAAGGATCCAAGGGAAGAGAGAAAGAAAAGTGACTAATAATGATAGAGGAAAGATAATGCATGATTCTTTTAAGTTTTTTATTATTATATTTTCTTTGACATGATTGATCCAAAACATAGCTTTAATATTTTACATCCAATTATGTTTCTTTTAATTCAGATACTTTCTTAAATACGATACAATGGGATCATATTTAAGAGAGAGAGGAGGGGGAAAGCGAAGGATAGAGGGAGGGAGAGAGAGATGGATTTGGAGGGGGGAAGAGAGGGAGGGAAGAACAAAGACATTGAGAGATAGAGGTGGAGAGAGAGGAGTGACAAGGGAGATGTGAATATGCAATGAGGGAGAGAGGAGACAAGGTGAGAGAGAGAAAATGAGAGGATAAAGATAGGGAAAGAAGGGGAAGAGAGAGATAGGGAGACGTATATATGGAGGGGGGGGAGAGGGGGAGAGAGACAGAGGGAGGTGCAAGAAAAAGGCAGAGAAAGGAAGGAAGAGAGAGAGGAGAGAGAGGAGGGGGGAAGAGATATTGAGTTGGAAGGGGAAGAAAGATGTAGAGAGGGAGAGGGAGTGACAAGGGAGAGATGGAGATATGGTGAGGGAGAGAGAAGAGCAAGAGGGAAAAGAGAGAGATAAAGGAGAGAGAGAGGGAGACAAAGGGAAGAGAGAGAGAGGGAGAAAGGAGAGAGAGAGAGAGGGAGACAAAGGGAAGAGAGAGAGAGAGAGAGAGAGAGAGAGAAGGGGAAGAGAGAGAGGGAGAGTAAGAAGGAGAGAGAGAGTGATAGATAGATATGGAGAGAGAGGGTGTATGTTTTGGGGGTGAGAATGAGAGACAAGGGCATATATAGATATATATGGATGGGGGTGAGAGGGCAAAAGAGAGAGAAAAAGAGAGGGGGGAGGGAGAGAGAGAGAGTGTGTGTGTGTATGTTTGGGGGTTGAGATAGAGAGAGAATGGGAGATAGAGATATATGGAGGAGGCAGAGAGAGGTGGAGAGAGAGAGGGGGGGAAGAGATAGAGAGGGAGAGGAAGAGGCAGAGATAGATACATAGATAGATATAGTGAGAGAGAGTGTATGTTTTTGGGATGATATAGAGAGATAAAGAAGGAGAGATAGAGGGAGATAGAGATACAGATGGAGGGGACGAAAGGAAATAAGAGAGAGAGAATGGAGAGAGAGAGAGAGAGAGAGAGAGAGAGAGAGAGAGAGAGAGAGATAAGTGTTTAGGGGGATGAGATAGAGAGACAAATAAGGAGAGATGGAGGGAGGTATAAATATAGATGTTAAGGGGAGAGATGGAAGAAGATAAAGATAGAGAAAAAGAGGGAGAGGCAGAGAGAGAGAGAGAGAAACATGGGAGAGAGGGAGGGGGAGAGATAGAAGGGGAGAGTGAGGGGGAGAGATAAAATGAGAGAGGGAGGGAAATAGACACAGAATGGAATGTGGAGAGAGAGGGAAGAATAAAGAGACACACAAAGACAAATACATACATAGAAGTTGGATCTAGAAATTCATGAATATTTTGGTTTTTCACTGAAATAGATGTATTGATTTCAATGTGGTTGTTTATTTTTAATACTATTTGATCATTTGCACTAGATGCATTGATTTCAATGTAGATGTAGATTTTTAGTCCTATTTAATACCTTACACTGGATGTATTAATTTCAGTGCAGATTTTGTTTTCTACTCCTATTTAATTGCTTGCAATGGATGCATTGGTTTCAGTGTAGATATTGATTTCTAATCCCATTTTATCACTTTCACTAGATGCATTGATTTAAGTGTAGATATCGATATCTAATGTTATTTAATTCCTTACACTAGATACATTGAATTCAATGTAGATGTCCATTTCTAATCCTATTTAATACCTTACACTATATGCATTGATTTCGGTGTAGATGTTGATTTCTACTCCTATTTGATTGCTTTCACTAGATACATTGGTTTCAGTGTAGATATTGATTTCTAATCCTATTTGATTGCTTGTAGTAGATGCATTGACCTTAGTGTGGATGTTTGTTTCTTATCCTATTTGATTTTTTTCACTAGATGCATTGATTTCAATGTAGATGTTCATTTCTGATTTGATGCAACTAAATGTATGATTTACATTAATTTCAAAGTAATTAGATTAATAGTATGTATTGATTTCAGTGTAATAACATCTCTACTCCCTCAATCCATATCTCTATCTTTCATTGTCTCTCCTTCTTCATCTCTCTATCTCACTGCCCAAACATATACACTCTCTCTCCATATATATCAATCTCTATCTCCCCCTCTGTTCCCCCCTCTCTCTCTCCTCCCCTTCTCTCTCTTTAACACTTCTCTCTCCATATATATATCTCTTCCTCCATCCCTATATTTTCCTATCTCTTCTTTCCTCTCTCCCCCCCTCCATTTATATCTCTAGCTCCCCTTGTCTCTCCATCTCACCCCTAAAACATACACACTCTCTCTCGGTGTAAGCACATAAAAATTATTGATGTTGTGCAATGAATTCTGCGTTACAGTGATTCAACCATAAATACAATACAATACTTGAATTTTCATCCTAAATAAAATGTTCACTTACCTGAAATGTTTGCTTCTTGTAAACTATTTGTAATTAGGTGCACTCTTATTATTCCGATTTTTCATCATTCAACATTGTTAATCACTTTGCATTCAAACATGGTAATAGAAAATAACTACCAATGAAAATTATTTGGGATTTATCACTCCATAAGGCACAATGATTGACTTTGGAGAAAACTATTATTAATATTGGAGAACAATAGAGACAAGGTATCATGTTTACTACAGTAGCCCGAGTTAAATATTTGAATGGTTATAATTATCCAGTTTAGGCTTATGTGATCCATATTGAATTATAAGAAGATTTTTTTGATAAAAATCACATCAAGTAAAATTTTGTCAATGTGTTATGTGGTTCATTGTAGGATGAGATGAAGAACTAGATTAAGGGAGCATGTTAAATAGATGGATAGATCCTTCCAACAGCTATAAACAAATGACTACTATGGATTAGGTCAAAAAAAAGGGAAATTTTTCAAATCATTATTTAAATAATTAAGCCAAAGGAATATCAATAAAAATTAATATTATTTTTTACTAAACTGAGAACTTTAATCTTTTAATTATAATATAAATAATTGATATGTATAAAAATATATTTAGATCTAGATTACAAACTAACTTATAATTTAATAATTAAATATAATTAAATATAAAATTAAGATCGTGGATTACAATTAACTTATGACTTGACTAAGGTAAGGAGAAACTTAATTACCATGGTAGTTTAAAAAATAATTAATAAATTAAATATATATATAATATATAATATATATATATATATAGATATAGATATAAGAGAGGAATAATCATAACAAATTCCATGAAAAGAGGATAGGGATTATTAATAAAATAAAGGGAGATTTATTAAAAAAAGCTAATAAATAAGAAAACCAACTCAAGTATAAATACTTAAGACAAAGGAAGAATATAAATTAAATTAAGAGCTCCAAAAAATAAAAAAGGAAAAGGAAAAGGGGAAAGAAAGATGAATGAGAAAACCCAAGGGGGAGAAAACAAACGAAACCAAAATCAAGGATAAATCAAGGGACTCAATAAAATCCCAAAATCAAGAAAGAGAAAACCAAGAGGAAAGGGGAGGGATCAAATAACTACTAATCTTCCATCTGTCATCCCTGTTTAAATTACTCGATCTCTTTTCAATTTCAATGGCTTCCCTAAACTTATGGTCATGAAAAAGATAAATCTTCGCAATAACCTTAGACTCCTTAATGCATATATGATGATTAGTCCTCTCAGCATGTTCAGATAGAGCTGAAGAGCGGGTCCTCCCATGCTTGATGGCAACTGTGTGTTCCTTAATCCTTTGATTTATATACCAGCCTGTTTCACCAATGTATGAGGTACCACAAGAACATGGGATAACAGAAACTACTTTAATATCCAAAGGGCTTCCTGGGTATTTAACAAATTTTAAGGAACTTTTGATGGTGTTAAGGGACCTAAAGGTTGAGGGAACATTATGCTTTCTTAGGATTCTCTCAATCCTGTCAGTGGTCCCTTGGATGAAAGGGAGACGAACCCCTGAATTATGATCACTAGGGTTTTTCTTAACCTTTGGACATTTGCTAGCTTTTAGGAAATCTTTAATACCTTGTTTCCTATATATCCATTATTAACAAAAACATTAAGGAGATGGTTTTTCTCTTTGAAAAGGTGGTCTTCGTCAGAAATCTTTAGTGCGTGGGTAGCTAACGTATTGAGAGTACCTAGCTTCTAAGCAACAAAATTATGGGACTTGGCATGAAGATACTGATCAACATGAGTTTTCTTCCTAAACACCTAGTGGGAGAAAGAGACATCATCCTTCCTTGAAATGAGGACATTAAGGAAAGGTAGGAAACCATTAATTTCTTGCTCCATGGTAAACTTAATCGAGTTAGATTGATTATTAAGATGCTGGAAAAAGACATCTCAATTTTCAAGAGCATGCGGCCATATGGCACAAGTGTCATCCACAAACGTTTTCCAAAGCCTGCGCTTAAATCAAGTTGAGGCCAAATCTTTGGATTCAAAGTCTTCCATAAAAAAATTATCAACAATCAATGACAGGGGGGAGCCCATGGCCACAACACATGTTTGTTTATAGAACTCATCTTCAAAATAGAAAAAGGTAGAAGTAAGGCAGACCTCAACTAATTTAGCAGTGTCGGGATCAGTGATTCAATAGATGACCTCAATGGCTTCCTTAATGTGAATATTAGTGTAAAGGGAGACTACATCAAAACTAACAAGATTGCCTACAGGGTCAAATCTCAAGTCCCTTAATGCATTGACAAATGACGTGGAGTCTTTGACAAAGGAATCTGTAAGGCCAACAAGGGGCTTAAGCTTCATAGCCAAATATTTAGCTAGAATATAGGTTTCGCCACCTATGGTGTTGACAATGGCTCTAAGGGGCCCACCCTTCTTATCGATTTGTGGAAGCCCATAGATCCAAGGCGTGATACGGCTACTCTCGATAAGCTTGTGGCTAAAGGAACCAACGATGCTACTAGACTTAATAGCTAGAGCAATGACTTTGGAGATCTGCTTCAAGGGATTCTTGACAAGATTTTTGTAGCTTCCGCTATTGTAAAGGTGATCTAACATCTTCTTCCAATAATCCTCCTTATCAAGAATAATAGTGGCCCCACCTTTGTCGACTCTCAAGACAATGATTTCTTTGTTCCTGTTCAAATATTTGATGGTATTAAACTCATCCTTGCTAATGTTATTCTCAGGGGGCTTGGCTTTCCTAAGAATAACCGCACAATCTTGTCAAATAATATCTTTAGTATTCCCCTGATCCCAAACTCGATGTCACATATAATATCATCCACAAGGATTTTCTTCTGAGCAAGGGAAAAATTTAAATCCTTCTCCAAAAGCCTAAATACTGGAACGTCAAAGGAAAAAATCAACAGGTTGACAACCTTATTATCATGAGAAGGATTATCATTATTAGCTACATTATTAAATCTACCTTCTTCATTATAAATCTTGTAAATCGTATTAATATTGTTAAGTTGTTTTATATTCTTATTATTATTATTATTATTATTACCTATTGTTTCTACTTTATTATTATTAAAATTACAAACCAACATCAATGAACGACCATTATTTAAACACTTATAACCAAGGCTGAAAACTGTCATCAGGGAGAAATCAAGAACTAGATCTACCGACTCCCAAGAGAGGAGACCACCCGCCGGGAAACCGATCCTGATAACAAAGGAAGCAGAGGAAGAAGGATTATTTCCGACTGGGGAGGAATGAAACTTAGAATAAGAAGGGAGGGTGTTGGAAGGAGACGAGGGGCATGGATGCGAGCAAAGAGTAGAAGAATAAGATGGGAAGTTGGAAGAGTGGGAAGGGACAAGGCCACTGAAAATGAACTGAGTCATTAAAAACCCTAACCTCGGAAGGAGGGTTCACATTCTACAAATAACTTTCTTGACTACCTTTGATCACATGGGAGGAGTTACCAACCATGAACAAAAGCTCTAGAAAAGGCACAAAAATGTATGAAGAACAGGATGAGGGAGGCATATCAGCATCACTTGTTTGAACTTGAAGCAGAATGCTAAGAGCCAAGCTCTTACCCTGGGAGCTGACATCATTACTGGAAATCTGCTAAAAATAAGATGTCGAAGAATTGTTAACACAAGCGAGAGAAGAGATCAAGCTAAAAATAGATCGAGAACCAAAATTAACCCAC
Source organism: Pinus taeda (assembly GCA_000404065.3). NCBI lineage: Eukaryota > Viridiplantae > Streptophyta > Pinopsida > Pinales > Pinaceae > Pinus > Pinus taeda. The sequence goes on from APFE030330527.1 coordinate 48,483, forward strand.
AAATACAACACGCCAATTTGATCTGAATTAATCCTGCTGGTTGAAGAATGCCTAGAGTGGTCAGAGAGGCCACTATGAGTCATGGATCTTGATAACTTTATAAATTTTCTAGCTTGATTCTCCTTCCAGATCTCCTCCACCTGCAAAGATTTAAGGATCGATCATGCATCGATTCTTGCCCATAAGGTGGCTGAAATAATACATGAGAGCTCCAAATGCAAAGAGATAAGATGTCGCGATGGCCTATCAAGACCACCTCTTATTCTGCAAAACTCTAACCGTAACAAGGAAATACTCGCCTTGAGAAAGACACGATGGTTTGGGGGAATATTGAGGGGATGTTTAATCTAAGCAAACACTGGAATGATGGAAGAATCTCTACATCTATTGAGGGATGCCAGATCTGATTTCAACTCGAAAACCTGCAAGTGTGCATGTTCAAAATGATGAACCTTCATAACGATGGCCTATGATTTCAAATTCCCTTGTCATATGATAGATATGAGAAAATGGAAAAACTAATAGGTGTGATAATAAGAACAGTAGAAGACAATAATTTCATATTGATCGCAATGAATATTGTTTATAATTGACTATAATCTTATTATTCACATTTTCTATCATTCAACATTGTTACATTGCCACTTTGCACTCAAAATTTTTATTTCATCATTTTTCATCATTCAAGTTACTAACAGTCTCTCTCATCTCAAAAAATTGAGGTAACTATGCAAATTTAAAATTAATTTGTCCAAATTAATCTTAAACATATTTAGCATATTCAAAATGATCAAAGTAATTATATGTTCAACAAATTTGTATTACCGCACACAACTAAAACCGACCTAGATCCATCTTAATCACGGATCTATCAAGCACCAAGAGGGATCAAATATCTCAAGGTGCAAACGTTTCCTCAAGTTTTGCACTCGAAAAAGAGTTTTAAACTTCGAGAGGTTCGATCCCTCTCGAAGCTTGATAGATCTAGAGTTAACATGGATCTAGGCTTGCTTAAATTTAACATTTGTTATAATTGTGATTCAATTTTTATATTAATAAACAAAATTATTTAAAAAGTTATTTGATAATTCTTTAGTTTTTATAATGTTAATTTCTTCTTAAAAGAAAAGGTAGTTATTAAACATCATTTGTCTTCCTTCTTTAGCTGTTTGGAACATTTCTTCCTTGATTCCCAATTTATCCTTCTTTATCCTTAGCTCATATGTTGAGAGTGTTCCATGAAGTACATGCATGCTTATTTTATCCATATCTGGTAGTTTTTCAAGGGTTGACACGTTGAGAATGATTCTTAGTGTAAGAGATCTCAATATTTTTCTAACAAAAACATCATCCTTGATTTCGTCACTGAGCCCTGCAATAGAGTTGAAAATCTTGTCCACTTGAAGAAAAAATGAAGCAATATCCATTTTCAAACTTTTGAATTGAGCCCTGTAAGATTGTATCTTGGCTTCTTTTAATTTCTTGTCCCTTTCATAACAAGTTTTAATCTTGTTCCATATGTCATGAGTTGACTTACACTGCATTACTCTGACAAATTATGAATTTAACAGACTGTTCAAAATAACATGCCTAGATATTGCATTTGATTTATAAAGGGCCTTAACAACTATATTTGTAGGAGTATCAAGATATTTATACTTTGTCTCAATATTTTTCCAAGCATAAACACTTAAGGAAATGAGATATGGCGACATTCTTATCCTCCAAAAGCATAGATCCAGTAAACAAAGGAGGCTTGGTCGATGATCTCACATTGGCCATTTTTCTTGAAATCAACCTTCCAGTAGTTAATTGTTCCTAAAGGCACCCGCTCTAATACCACTTGTTAGAACAAAGATCACACTAGGGGGATGGTGAATCAATGTAGTGGAAAAATTATAATTTCAAATCATTTCATCAATAAATAATCATTTAGTAGTGTACCATAACAATTTGCATCATATCAATAAACAAAACTAAGAATAAAGAAGCCATCGTCACATCAACAAAAGAGGATACAAGATTTTACATGGAATCCCTTACAGGGGAAAACCACAAATTATTTTTCTTCTTCTTCTTTAATTCATTTACATAGATTTGTAGGCATCGACTTGTTAAAGGAAGCTTCTCCCAAAATGTGCAAACAAGTGAGTTCCAATAGGTTGCAATCTGATTGAGGCACCAACCTCAAAATGTGAAAGTGCCCACTTGCAATCGACTACAACTTGATTGAGGCACTGTTGATGGCCAAAATTTACCATAATAAACATTAGGGAGATCACCTGGTCAAGGCCCCAATTAGGCCCTTATCCATTGGGATGATGATTTTGGCTGGTTAAATGGGTTCTAGTTACCCCTCACTCTCCATGCTAATTTATGATATTCTTAGATACTTTCAACAAAAAGAGGCATTAGACAAACCTTCCTACAAGATGCTTGCAAGAAAGTAGTCCTTAATCTGACATAAGGGGTCAACGAAGCCATTAATGGGATTTCTCCTACCAAAGGAGATTTCTACAAATGTTTCCTAAATACAAATGTGAATGTAATCTAATCTCATATGCAAATCATAGAAGTAAATCTAAATCATCTCGATCAAGAAAAGATCACAAGAGCTTCTCTGGGGGAGAAATACCATACCACGTGCGTTCATATTGGGGGATATATATTGAGGGGGAAATGACATAATATATTGAGCATATGATAGGGGGTAAAGGGTGTTTATACTGGTAAGTATAAAAATGGAGCTCAAAGTTAATGAAAAAATATAAATGAGTATTAAAAATGTTAATGAAAAATGGATACCTACAATATGTAGTGAAATTACGGGTTTTTTCAATTGGGAAGGTGTACTGGGTTCATATTGGTAGGGAGTTAAATAATGTGATTTTTAGAGGTATTTTCCAATATGTAGTCAAATTAAGGGTATTGTTTAGTATGCCATGAATGCAAGTGATATGTTTTAGGTTCATTGAATGAAGACCTTGTGGAAAATATATAGATATCCTCTTAATCAAGAGCAAGATACTAAAATCCAAATCAACTTGAACCTAAAATAAAATGAAGCTAACAGGCTAGAGAAATAGTTCTAAGACATGTTGCTAGTTCAACCAGATATACACATACAAACACCTGATAAATAGTTATCGTATCACCATGTACATATATTTATATCCAAATGACATTTTCATTTGAGCCAACATATATTTCAAAATACTAGAATAGTCTAAATAAAATGAAAAGAATAGCACAAAACTAGTATGGTATTAAGTTGATACATAACTATCATCTTAATGCATAAAGGGTTGCCCAAATACGATAATTGACGCAAAATTCATTTGTTCCCAAACCTACAAGATATCTTTACATTGGTTTGAAAAAAATATTATTTTCCCTAATCAAACAATAGTGTTGGAAAAGAAAATCATATCCATAAAAACCATATAATGAATAAGGAATGCATGATCTCTTTATTGAGTCTCCAAAAAGGCAATAGTGCTCCAAATGCTTACAAGAATAAAGATTTTTTTCTTTATTGGCCCAATAGATAGTTAATTTCCTACAAAAACAAGTCTCTAGAGTAGTGCAAAAGGTTCCTTTTGCAAAGAATTGGAACCCCTGGCTCATCTTTTGAGCTTCTATTTATAATTTACAAAATCAGATCCAAAAATGGAATTATGTTTTCATGAAGGTCGAGTGAAGATTTTTAGTTTGATTTGAAGGTTAAATAGATATCATTTTCCTCTATGTTGCTCCAATCCCATCCCTCAAAAGCTCTAGGTCATGACTTTCTCCAACGACCTTTACAAAATAATCACAAAATTATAATTAAAAACATATCAAATTTGCATACAAAACCCAAATTTCAAATCTTTCAAAAACAAAATAACGAATTAAAATCCAACTTTATAAATTAACAAAACAAATTCATGTTATCCATTGCTTGTTTTTGAGATTTCTCTAGCATATGAGAAATCTGAAGTGAATTGGTAACAACAAGACCCTCTTGGCAAATAAGATTTCTCTAAAGCAAACTCATAAAATCAATTTGGTTGCAAATTTGCAACCTTGATTTATGTTTTTTTTAGCAATAAATGGCCATATTTGATCAAATAACGACTTCCATATTCTTCTCCTCAAAAATTGATGTCTAACAAACCCTCATTTCCCTGATCTGATGGAGTGGAATTCGAGATATTACTCTCCAAAGTCAAATTTCTAGATATGATTGAAGCTTGTTTTTAAACAAAAGTATGGGCATGTTTTATTATTTTTTGATTTCATATATAAATATATATATAAATATATATATATAATATATATATATAACCACAAAATATAATAAAAAATTAAAATATAAAGGGGGTGATGTTGGTGATTTAATGTTTGTTATGGTGAAGGGAGTCTATGTCAATGGAAGGAGAGGATTCTCTCCACTATGATGTAAAAAATAAAATGCAACCCCCTTTTGATATGTTATACCATTTTCCCCTTGTCTTAATATATTTTATATGATTTTAAATATTAACTGCACGTCACCCCTAGAGTTTCAACCCAAGAATTTTTTATGAGAGCACCATATCGAATCCTCGAGATGAAACTCTTGGGCTGATTTCAAGTTCTTAGATATCGTGGTTTTTGTTTATTAAGAATTTTACTATTTATATTTATAATATACTATAGTGTATTTTAATGAATAATTTTATATTTTATGTCTTAGTTATAATAATATGTGAAAATGCAGCAATAAAATCTCAAGTTGACTTGCCTTGGTCAAACTAGAGAAAATTTCAAAAATTTCTATTTCAACATAAATTTGGAGGTTGTTAACTGAAAGGTGACATCGCCTCTTGTCACTGGTTTGGCTCCATTATGCAGCGATAATTGCTGCAACTCCCGGGGACTCCCTTCTTACTTTTATCAACATCCGGTTGTTTGTAAGTTGGAAGCGACGGTGCTGTATGCACAAGTACTAGCTCTTGTCGCAGCTGTCACTTGGTTAGCTCGCACAAGTCCGCTAGGGCTTTAGCCAACTTCTATAAGTTCTTAGAAGAATCTTGTAAATGATGGATGAAAGCTAACTCAAAGGGAAGCTAATCTACTTGCGGAAAGAAACTGAAAGCCAAAGAGGAATGCAAACCCTAGCAAACCCTAATTCTACCATCTAGTTCTATTGATGCAACAATGAGCATACAAACTACTGAATGAGATGCCATTGACTTCAAAAAGGGAAAATGCACATGTCTTAGTCTAATTTTGTTCTAGAAAGTATCTTTTTGTATTTTCTTGATTAAGTGTCGATTTTCACATGCATATGCTTGAACTGTGCTTCACTGTGCAGGAGTGGGATCAAGGAAGAGGAATGCTTGAAAATGTGGAGAGGCTCAGAACGAGGGTCTAAGGAGTCCTAACACTCTTCCCTAGAGTCTCATAAGGTTTGGCTATCAGGAAACCTCACTTGTGAGCTTCTACAGGAAGTCTGCAGGGGTTTTACAGGAAACTTCAGAATTTCTACAGGAAACTTCAGAACTTCTACAGGATGTTTGGAAGTCGATTTTTAGGAGGTGGATGAGTGAGGGAAGGTGCATGGATGGATTTAGAGGTAGGATGGGGGTCTAAACATGGCCTAAGGACTGGTGGGTGGTTCAGTGGAGAGGTGTAGAAGGCTGACTTGGCTCGAGGATGGCTAAGGCAATGATGAGCAAAAAGGTAAGGTTTCGTAGACACAAAGGATAGATGGGAAAAGGGAAGCTTAGCTACGAGACAGAACAGGAGGCTTAGATGATGCTTTGGGAAGATGAATGAAGGAAGAGGATGCCCTGCACGGTGGGCCTTAATCAATTCTACAAAAACCTACAAATGATCAAATCCTAAACTAATCTATTCTATCCATCAATCAACATAAGCGAGCAGCAACTTTATTTGGGAAGAAAACCTTGTACACCATCTATGTAAGGAAACATTTCAGATGTCCAAACCCATGACTAATCTCTGCAACTAAAACAAGCACACTAAAAGATTGCATAAATAGCAAACTAGTGTTTTTGTGAGGCAGCATTGTTTCCTCGATTTCAGCCCCAAATCCAATAAGGCCGAGGTGAAACCAGGAGAGTAGTTGTCTCTTTTCCTTGGAGATCTTGTTGTTATTATCCTACCAAAACATCTAAACCAAATTCATTCATAAACAGTGACCTATCCTAGCATCATAACGAAATCTACTTAATAGCAATGTGTTCAAATGCATAAAAGAGAAAAACAGTGATACGTAAAGGGAAAAGCAATAATACAGAAAGGAGGTCCTAGGCTCTCAGGTTGGGCCCAACCCTGATAGCTTTGGCTCCTATGAAAAACTCAGACTTGCTAGGAAACCAAACTGCTTCTCATTATTCAAAAAGATTCATAACAGTTATGCCAAAAATGGCTACAAAGGAACAAAATAAAGCTGCTGCAGCACTGAAGTGCAAAGTACACAATAGGTTCAAAAGTCTTTTCACGAAGGCTGAGGCCTCAACATTTATAGATAACGAGGGACCTAGCTGGCCTCCTCAATCTGTGGAACTCGGCTGTCAAACTATGAGTCAAACAGTCCCTTTCTAAATGCTGATTGGCTGCCTTCTAGATTCGGCTTGGGGGTCTTTGGAGCTC
>APFE030330527.1:75916-128873 GCA_000404065.3 Pinus taeda
AAAATGGTTCGGGGAGCACTGGTATTGATGCAGGGAGTTTGAATTGGAACTCTGTACAAGCTGCAAGGTAGCACTGTTATTGATGGGTGCAACAGTTCTGTGGTTCCTAAAAGTGGAGTAGAAAATCTAGTGGTCTCCGGAGAGAAGACCATGTTGTGGCATCGAAGGCTTGGACATATTGGAGAGAAGGGCCTTTGAATACTTCATGGTAAAGGTATGGTAGACTTTAAAACGCAACAAATGATTTACAAAAGAATGACCATGAAATGACAACATGTCTAGAAACCATTTCTCACTGATCAATGTGAATGGGTCACCTCCTTGAGGTAATTTTGCTTGTCGAACAACTGCTCTTCCTAGTTCACACACCGACGCTTTGACTTTAAGGCGCTACTCTTGATGGAGCCTCCAACAAGTGGCTCTTTGATGGCCATTTCTGTTGCAATGATTGCAGTAGGCTTTCTTCCTCCATATCTTCTTAACCTATTTCTTTTCATGTTGTTGAGAGGGTCTTTCACACCTCATGAGTGCTACCATTCTTTTCCAATACTTGGAAAAGGTATGGTTAGGTAAACCACAAAAGGTGCATGTTTTCTGATGCCTTAATATTCATTCATTATTAACAACATGATCATAATCAAAATGAACATTCAAAGATCGAAAGTGATTATATCTTCCTTTGTTGTTTCTGATGTCAGCATGGCGATGAGAGCTTGCCTCAGCTCTCTCCCTATGATGGAAACTGCATGGGATGATGGGGATGTTTTCCCATCATTCTCTTTCCTCAACGATGTCTCGAATGACTCTGACACCTTTGAGCACTCTCCTTTAGTGTATCTAAATCCTACAAATCAATGTTCGTGCACAACCTCCAAAGGTGGAGTTATGCCTTGGTTATTAACATCAAGTTCTTCTTTCTCCTTGTGCCTCATCCTTGTAAGGAGCCTCATGTTTGTCCCTGTAATTGGGATCTCCAAATCTCCAATAGACATCATACTATGAGAAGATGAAACCGAAATGAAATCAACATCTTTTACCTCCTCTTTTGATTTGGAAATAACTGATGAGGGTTTCTCATCATCCGTTGTTGGTGGTTCGCTAAATGTCTCAGCGCATTCCCCAACTTCCTTTCTGACATACCCAAGTCTTGCCTGACGGGGTAATTCCTCTACTTTGATGGGGTTGACAATGCCTTGGCCATTAACGCCCAAGCATTTTCCTTCATACCCCATTCTCTTCAACAGTTTGGAGCCAATTCCTATGGTGTGATTTTCAAACACAGCGAAATCATCATCAGGAAACATACATGAAGATGGAGAACTACTTTTTACCTCACATGAGTCACGCTGCAGCTTTTCCAAGGCCTTGTCCTTTGCTTGTAGTTGTGGTAGAAAACTTTGTTTTTCCTCTTTGTCTTCATGTAAGTACATCTTCAATTCATTGTTCTCTGTTTGAAGATTATGTTTGTTTTGCTTCAGTTCTTCCATGGCATCTTCTGTGGCTTGCAACTAAAGTTGCAATCGCTCCTTTTCCTCTGTCTCTTTTTGTAGAGTCTCATACACGATTTCCACTCTCTTGGAAATGTTGACCATGGTCTCGTACATTTCTCTTTCATTCTCTGTCGCTGCAGGTTCCATTGTTCACACTACAATTCACATACACGTAAAGACCGCTCTGATACCACTTGATCTAGGTCTGAGTGTGAAGAAGGACCCTTCCAAGACCTTTTACTTTCATGATGTGTTAAATTTCATTTTAAAAGAACATTAATGAATACAGCTACAGACTATAAAGAAGAGGAACATAACAATCATCAGCACATGAAAACAAAAGTCATTGATAACGGAGTTCGTCCAGGAGGGACTACGTCTTCGGGGCCCGGTGTCAAGATGGTGTAGGCCGCTGCATTATGTGTTGTCAATAAAGATGATGTACACAGAGATGATGTCTAGATCATATAAGGAAGAATTCCCTCATGTAGGAGTGGCTCTAAGAGATGTTCCATAGCTAGAACTCTCAATCAAAAGACTCCTATCAGTATGACACAAAAACAAGCATGGTGCGCATCCTGCCAACATGGCACAAAAGGGATGTCAAAGAAAAACACATGCATGATGACAACAAGAGTATCCCAACAACATACAACAAGGGATCTCAAAGCATAACATAAAGAGTTATGTCAGAAAATACATCACATAGAAAGATTCTACATCAAATCAAGCAAGGAATCATGACAACATGTAATAAACAAGATCCTGCATCAATCATCAATCATGGATCTATACAACATAATGTAGAAACAAGAAGTATATGAACACATCATATACCTCACAACCAAGGGGCATCTAAAGCAAAGGTTGTCAAAGTGTTGAATCTTGTTGAAACATCGATCTCATAGCATCGATCGTAAGAAGAAGACTGTTCACACACGAAGATGGACATCTGCACTAGCACTTAGAAAAGTGACTGAAAGAAGAAATGAGAGAAAGAAAAATATGAATACACCATCAGATTTGTGGCATAAAGTAGTGCTGAAACGATTTTCCAAAATCCGAATTCTGAGAATTTGACAATTCGGAGCTCAAGGAATCTTTTAGATTCCCTCGGGATTCCTCAAAGATTATGTTTCAGGGATGAGCTAAAAATCCGCTGCTCAGATGTCAAATCTGATTTCACCATTAGGATCCCTGTGGAAAACCATGAAAAACAAGTACAAACTTGACCATATTCTGACAAAGGGAAATTTTACCTCCGTGGGAAAAATTCATGGCTCATGGTTTCACTGCGTGTTTTTGTTGAAATCATGGTTCCACATGCATTTTAGAATTGACTAGAAGATGCAGGACTCAGATTTAAAAAAGGATAGTGCCATCGTGTTCGTGGCGATGAGAGGTGTAAAATCCATATAAAATTTGTCAATTTCAGAGAAGTTGAAAATTTTGCCTCCTTGCAAAATTCATGGTTCCTGCATTAAAAAATTATTACACTGACTCGAAATTTGTGCCCTCTCCTATCTCAAAATTTGTGCAGTCCTTCTCCTCCCAACTCTGGCAAAAATCTCATGTTTAAGTAATAATATAGGCAGAATTACCATAGTTGGTTGTTAGGGGTTATTTTTAATACATAGGGATTTACCCCAGCGGCATACATAAATAACATATGTTATTTTTTTAAATCCAACCGAATGTTTGATAATATATATTATATATATATATATTATATAAATATATATATATAAACATTGGAGGGTGGGCCCATACTTCACAAGACCCGCACCCTTCCCCATCCAACCACCAATATATAGTGGGTTTGATTGTGTCAATTAATTAAAGCGGGGTGGTGGCTTTTTTTCAGTTGGGCATTTAATGTGTCTTGGAACCAACGCATACCCATAACCATATATGCATTCCTTTGTTGATATATGCGTTGAAAATATATCTTGTTTGTTTTGGCTTTGCTTTATAACCAAAATATATATTAATCTTTTGACTTTTGTTAATATATTTATCAAATGATTTTTTTGGTTATATTTTTGTATTTTTATGTAATTTTTGTTTATTGTTTTATATAGTTATTTCAATAACTATATATTAAAACAATTTTTGGTATATGGTTATAACCAAAATGGTTTTTGTTTCTTGTGTAGGTTTAGGAGACCAATGACGGGCTGCCATGTGGGTCCCACGTGCTAATTGGGATGCCATGTTGTGTACTATGGGCCTCGCTTTTTCCCTTATCATGTCAAACTTTGAAGAGCTCTATCTTTCGCATACGAGCTTGGTTTGACGAACTGTTCGCATGTGATCAGGACGACGAGATCTACGATCTGGTCCTGGGTTGAAGTCATTCTAATGACTTTGATTTTTGAGCCTCCATAAGCCCTCTTTGTCCTGTGTGTGTTCCTGAAGATCCACCTGGATCATCTGGATCCAGAGGCATGTGTGATGGTCTTCCTAAGGATCTTATAGCTTTGATCTTCCTCCACACATATCTATCCCTTCTGACTATATACAATTCTATCGAATTTACCTTCAGACCTTCATGAAGGTATATGATTGTACTTAACATGCATAAAAGATATAGATTCACTACTTTCATGTAATAAACTGTATATTCATACCCTTTCCAAACATTTAACTATAGATGATCTATCTAACAACTTCCCAATCTCCAGAGAGGCAGCTAATTATACTTATTATGCATAACCACTACAGATCTATCCATTTGCATAGAAGTTAAGCATTAATTCATATAAATAGATCACAAAGCGAAGATACATAAACTTAAATGGAAGTAAATAAACAAGGCACAGATGCATATATTCGTCTCAAAACAGTGTTTATTAATATGCAAACGTTTAGATACAGACTTCTTCTCCCTTCGCACCTAGTTGTAGGGGCCTGCGCACTCAGCAACGGACTTACCAAGGTCTCTGTGCACTCAGTTGCAGGAGCCTTCCCCTTTCGCCTAAGTACAGGAAACAAACTTTTCCTGCCTTAGCACCTTACCCTTACAATGATTCTCTTTAAAAATTTATCCCTTAGACTCGTTATGAATCAACTATATATAACCTTTTCATTGCAATACCATGGTCTGCGGACTATGGACAGGTCTCAAAACCATCCTATCACCTACCCATACAAGGGACTAATGCCATTTTGACTCTTAGCTTCATGCTCCGCTTCTACATTTTGCGGAGACTTTACATTCTTTGACAAAAATATTACAGAAATTGACTTAACTCACAAAAATTGACCCTATGGACCCTATCCCAACAACTCTCAAAGACATATATGATGTTATTACACATGTATGGGAATGGAAAATGAGGTACAAAGGAGCCCCACTTTACTTTCATAATATGATGAATCTGCAAGAGGAGCTAGACAAAGCACGGATTCGTATGTTGATCTAGAATTATGAGTAGCTCCCTTCGCTCATCACCAACATTAAGGCTTTATGCATGGTTGTTCAAGAGTCTGGATGTCATAGTGAGGACACACAGGATCCCTTCAATCGGATCCCTCACTCAAGTCATGAATAAGAACCAATTCCTGCTAGAGGTCGAAAAGTACATGGAGCAGTTGATGCAAGAGGCCACCAATGATGACTTGCAGCTAAGTGCAGAAAACATGCAAAAGTACATCGGTGGGCCAGCTAAACTCAAGGCAATGTTGTGAATTCTCCAAGATGACTTGGATAGAGTTTCCCAAACCATATACCCAAAAGCCATGGAGGCAAGAGTCTATTTCTAGAAAGACATCACTAAATAGTACAAAGAAATAATAGTACAGTACCAAGTTTGGTATCAGTTTATCGCCGAAGACCATCAAGAGGATGTTGTTGAGTTGGTATTTCCCCAAGATTTTGAGTGATGGTGTTTGTATTGTTACACTGACTGAAGCCTATTTTGTTCCACATGGGTATATGTGGAAATTGTATTATTATTTGTAAATATATTGTAAGTGAAATTCCAAGTATCGTTAGTGGAATGTGAACAATCACTGTGTAATGTAAAGAGTTATTTATAAAGGAGTTGAAGAGTCATGAGGGTAGTCAAAGAGTCATAGGGGAATGTCAAGGGTCACCCCACCCTTTGTTATATATAGAACCTCATAACTCATAGTACGGGCTTTTGGGAGCCAATATTTTGGCTAGGCATTTCTTAGAGAAGGCTTGGAGAGTATTGTGACGAGCCTTGGCTTCTCCACAATGTAGAGTGAGTACATCTCTTTGGAGGAGCAGGTGGTTTTGACTATAATGTTCCACTATTAGGTCCAGTGGCTTTCAATGGTGTATGTATGGATGGAAATTTCACTTAATCATATAACTTGTGCGTTCATTTTAGGTTGCATACTATTACATGCTTCTAATGGATACACTTCCTTTTCCCCTCTATGTGTTAGAACCCCCATGCATCTCACTTGACTTGCTGCAAGGTCACACACTTGCTTCCTACAAAGTTATCATGCTTACCTCTATGCGCTACCACGGTCAAGGCACTACTTTACTACCCACTTTTGGGACTCCTACTCCAAATAGTCTGAGGTCTAGTTGGGACTTCTTAACAGGGAGATCCCCTTGACATGTTGGTGGGTCCAACACCGTCAACATTTATGGTGCTCAAAGGAGGGCCAGATGAAAACTTGAGCCCTCAAAGTATGCTTTGAATCTTTGCACATCATTCATGACTTACATACAATCTCAACTCTGACGTGTTTTTCTCATGCGCATGATTTCGAAGCATCGGAGGATGTCATCAATGTCTTGTCACGACTCAATTAATACGGCAAAGATGAAATAGCCTTGCTAAGACACAGAGTTGCCTTTTTAGGTTTTCGTGAAAGGAATGAAGTCCCCTCAGATGACGTTGTCTATGGGTTGTTTGTTATAGCTATGATACCAATTGTTATAGCTCTGATACCACTTGTTATAGATCTGATCCAGAAATATTATAAATCTGATATGAAAATATACGACAATGCAAATAAACCCAGAAATAATATGAAATGATTCTTTATTGATCAAACCCTTATGGTAGGGCAACACCATACATTCACTCCTTAAGGAAGGAGAACACTCAACAAGCCATATGCTTGTACATACAATAATCCTTGACAATATTTCTTGACATCCTCCATGTGGAGTCTCTAGCCTCTATATAGGCCTCATATATACAATACCATGGATCATTACCATGGTTCCCTCATACCATCGACTAATACCATGGGCCCATTACATTATTACTAACTACTTGTGGTCCCTTACATGATATGGGTTAACCACCTCATTTATTTATGTAATAATGGCCCATCCCATTATTACATTATTACCTTGGGTACCTCCCTTGGTACCCCATATTATCCCCCCTAGGTATATAACATTGTTCGCTTACACGTTCGAAGGGCATGTTGAGCAATGGTGTCTCACATTGCTCGCAGCCTCTATTTACTTTTTTAATCATACAATCAGAGATTTAGGCAATTCTTTCTTTCATTATGATCGTAAAGCACTCAATAAAAAAATTATGAAATTATGGCAAGCACCCAATGAATCTATTGCGAAATTTTGGGATCGCTTCTATAATCCTATTTTTTAAATCCATGAAGATGAAATTGATTGGAGATTTCTCAAAGAAAGATTTCAGTATCTTCTTCACGTATCTGAAAATTCATGAGTTATAATCTTTCGAACCCCTCCCACCATACCTCGATGTTAGATCTTCCAAATCTAAGATGGACAAGTTCGTTGTCACAAGTGACTCTCTGTCCTCTTCTCATCAAATAGCTCTAACTCCGAGGGATGAGGTGGGAGTTGTGAACCAATCTGTTGAGTTGTCACCTTCTCCCACCCCACTTGCTTTGGATATTTGCATAGATTTGGACCACAACCCTGATGGTTGTCACATGATCTCTTTTTCTCAACCTTTGTCCTCTGCTTCCTATGATCCTCCGAATTGTATTGTGTTGTGTTCATCTGTTCTGAACTCCACATTTGTTGTTCACAAAGATCACGTTGTCGATGGAGTTGGAGTTGATCAGCCAACCTGCGCTATCATTTTTTATGAGTATGTGTGGGAATCTGAAGAAGAAATTGTGGTGAAGGATGACCTTCTTCTATCCGCACCTCATCTGCTTTATCCAAACATCTTCTGTGACCCTGTCATTTCTGATTTTTCTTGTGAAAATTAATCCCCAGATGTTTCTACTTCCAATCATTCACAGGACACACAGGATGTAATTCCGTCATTTGATTGCAGTGAGGACAAACCTTTATTTTTGAATCCACCCAATTGTCATAATTTCTTTCTCAAAAATCAAAGGTGAAAATTTATGTTTCTCATCAAGCTCTCTATAGGATTCTTCAGATCATGAGGATGTCGATGCACATTTCAAATTTTCTGATCGTGGTTGTCGTGATCTCTTCACTCAATCATTTGATCATGATTCTAATTCACTCAATGTTGATATTTCTAAGCCACCGGTATTTAATTAAACATTTGTTGATGAAGTAGCAACCCCTAAAATATCAACAACTTGTCTTAGACTGCCCAGGTACTTGTTCTTTGATTTGACTCATATCTTTCACTTTACAACTTGTGTTTGCTTACTTTCTTTGTTTTCTAACAACAAGCTAACTTCCTTTGACTTGGTTACATCCGGTTCTAGCACTTCCCTGCTGATCTGTGCAATCCTAGAGGGAAAATATCCTTGCTCTCAGGAAATGCGCAGTTTAACCTAGTAGTGAGCTTCAACTCCATAATTGCACAAACCTAGCTGGAATCTTGTCTTCAACTAGAAAATTTCATTGAGCATGAGAGGCAGCCAGAGCCACTCAACCTAGGAATTGCGCAGAAGCATTCCCTTAGTTGTTGCTTGATGCATGTGCTGGTGAGTTGCCCAGTTCCCTAGAACTGCACAATTTCTCCATGCATGCATGGTAGTCTTTCCCAAAAAAGGAAAAAGAAAAGAAAAAAGTGGAAAAGCATCCCTAGAAAATTGGGATATATTTTTAGTAGTGGGAGTTACACTTGAGTTAATTTTAGAAACTGCCGCCACTTGTTGCTTTTTCCTAGATTTGTGGCCTTCGCATCACAAACCCTAAATTTCTCAATTTATTTAATGGATGCCGCCATAGCTCATTTTCACATTCAATCTTGGAGATCTGACATTCCCAAGGCATCTAGGAACCTTCGGCACAGTCGGCACAACTTTTCAAGGTAAGTATTTATTTTCTTGTCTTTTGCTTCTTTTTGTGTCACTTTTGTTTCCTTGGCTTGTGAGGGTGTTGTTTTACTCATGTTACTGAACAATTGCTGGCATTTTGATTTGTTTTAGCTTGTAGAAGCATTGTTTTAATTTTTGCATTATCTTTCTTAAGCGTCGCATGCATAACCCAGTTTTTGCACTAATGGTCACCATTGCAGAAACTCTCCCCAAAATCTTCGTTGTTCTTTTATTTGACTAATTCCTGCATTTTTTTTTATTGAATGTATCACTATTCACTCATATTTGCACCAACCATCACACACACATTCAGATGTGCTCGTTTACAACTCACCCTTGGGCAAATTTGGGCTTCCTTAGCCCGGATCTAGCTCTTCCTGGCATGCACTGCACATTTCTAGAACTCAAGGCTCTACTTTGGCTCTAGAATTGCACAGAGGCTACCATTGATAGGCTCCAACTGCTCACTGCATATTTTTAGGAGCTAGTCCCAAAGCCTTGCCCACTGGGATTGCACAATGCGTAGTCCCAGTCAGCATCAAAGCTAGACTAAATTGTGCATTACACAGTTCCAATCATTAGCAAGCCACACTGGACTACACATTGAATAGTTCTAGTCATCATCACCTCTCACTATCAACTGGGACTGCACAGTGTGCAGATCCAATTAACAATCCCTCACCTCTGAAACACAAAATTGTGCAATCTTGCCCAGTAGTTTCCTAGTTTGTTGCATGATCAGTCCTTGAAGTGCTTTTCGATTTCAAGCTAATATTTGCATGCCATGAGTGTCCTCCTTGTCTCCAGGTACATTAGTTGTTGAACAGCTTCTCAGCAATATAGGTAACATGGCTTCCAAGAGAGATGGATCAAAGGATATTGTAGAAAGAAGCACTGGAGATGTAGTGTAACAGGTGTCAATGAGATTTCCAGTCTGTACAAACACACAATTGTTCGTAGATAAGGACATAAAGATAACATGGAAGGAAATTAAGGACATATTTACCAAAACCTTCAAGGGAGATCTAGAGGATTGGCAGGTTTATGTCAACATCCACAAGTCAGGCTTATACAAGGTTACATGAAAGTACCCCACCTTCCCATGTGTGAACATCATTCACTGGATTGTCTCACATACCGATCTCGAGACGATGACATTGAGCAGTGCCAGTGGAACACAACTTGCTACCTTCAGGATGGAAAACTATCATCATATGTATCAGTTAGCACAACCGGCAAACTGCATAGATACACTCTTCTATACTCCCAACAACAATGCGAAAACTAGAGACATCATGAAGCGTTGGGTAAAATAGTCATCCAAGTTCAGGTCGACACCTAATCAGGTCTACAAGACTAAGTCACTCAGAAAGGCCTACAAACTCTTGATCATTTTTGCATGTCGCTTTTACTGTCAAGAGAGCATGAAGACCTTTCAACAAAATTGGGTGCTTGTGTTGGATCAGTTGGCAACGAAGGAAGGCCTTTCAACTGGTCAGATATGTTGGCTCTTTAGCTTAAAGTGCATGTGACTAATGCCTAGAATTCACCTAAGGATGAGCAAGCGAGATTCTATATGTCTGCATACCTACTTGATGCAATCTGTACCCAACATCAATTTCCTAGCATGAGTTGGACATGGACACCATCAGATGATGCTGTGAACATTTATTGTAAGTTACTTTCTAAGTGCGGCTACAAGGGAGTCATGGGATGACCACTTCATCACCCTGGTTTACAAGATGATCTTTGAGCGGGATCCACCTTGCATGTCCTAAGAAGTGATGTGGACATTTCTTAATATTGCAAATTGGTATGCCTCACCTGATGGCACCTTCATCAGGATGTTTGGCGAAGAGAAGCCTATGCATGTGCTTCCAATATTTGCCACAGATAAGTTGGAAATGCAAGAGGTTGTGTATTGCATCTCCATAGGGTCATCAGTAGGACTTCATAGGAGGAAGAAGGAACCATGGCCTACTCTTCATTTTCGGATTGGATTGTACGATATCAAGAGCTTGAAGGATGTGGATTTCAAGACCAAGGACTTGAAGAAGTTTGAGTTCGGCACCAAGGATTTCAATCTACCCCACTGCATATGCAAGAACCATTATGCGAAGGTGTATTATCCATGGATCCACGGGGCATGTCATTGGACAGAGGAGGACCCTTGAAGGTATTGTGACAACTCCTCTAGGCTTAATGAACCGATCAGCATGGCTATAGAATGGAGAGAAGCTCTACAGGTAGCAACACCACAGGAAGTAGCAATAACAATAGTAGTGAGTAGAGAACTGGCACAGGGCAAAGGCAAGAGGAAGTTTGCCAAGAACCCAAAGGTTGAGCAAAGCTACAAGTTCAGAGAAGATCCTCTGGTTGAGAAAGTAGCTTTGGAAATAGAGGCCAAGAGGTGACAGTGCGAAAGGACAGTAGAATGGAGGAAGCGAGAGAAGGAAAGGTTGGAAGATGCCTTGAAGAAGTTGCAGGAAACAAAGAAGAAGTTGAAAGAAGAGAAGGAGCTCAGGAGGAGAGAGAGGGAAGAGAAGCAGAAACAAGAATAGGAGGAAAGGAAAGGTGCAACGACAGAGAAAAATATGTCGATACAGGTTGTGGAATCATAGCAACTAGTAGATGAAGAAGAGGTTGAGTAGGTGCAAGTTTTGGAACTTGCTCAGCAGATTGAGCAAATGGTTGAAGCAACATACATGGAGTTGGAATAGAAGCCACAAGACCAAGATATTGACCTCATGCCGAGAACATCTGAGGTCACACCTCAGTCTCCACCACCTCCAGAATCAGAACCAGTCCCAAGCGAACAAGGAGAGGTTGTTCTCCTTGATGATGATCCGGTGATGGATGTGTACAATCTGTCATTTAATGAGTCACATCAAAGGATTGTACAGGAACGAAGAAAGAAGCTCCTGGATGATCACGCGTCATCTGCACACATAGAGGAAAGGGTGATTGTGTTAGATGTTAGAAGACATCCAGGTGCCAAGGCCAATGCTTCTAAGGCTTATGCAGAAGCCACGAGTTCAATTGTCAAGTTCTTGTTAGCAAAGAATGATCATATGGAAAAGGAATTGTAGGACATTAGGAAAAGAACATAATAGTCCATAGATTTACTATGGCAGATATGAGAAAAGCGATACTTGCTAAAGTATTGACCCTTGAGACCACCATACCTAAATTGTATGACATAATTGTCACCGTGCACAAGGCGTTTGTCCATCTATATGGTTTTCAATAGTAGTGGATGAAGATTGTCCAAAATCTCAAAGATATACACGTTGCTATTACGAATGTATAGGAATGGAAAATGAGGTACAAGGGATCCATGCTTTACTTGCATAAGATGATGAAGCTATAGGCAGAGCTAGACAAAGCATGGATTCAGATGTTGATCCGAAATTATGAGCAGCTCCCTCCGCTCATCACCAATGTTGAGGCTTCCTATGCATGGTTGTTCAAGAGTCTGGATGTCATAGGGAGGACACACAAGATCCCTTCAATCGAATACCTCACTCAAGCCATGAAAAAGAACCAAGTCTTGTTGGAGGTTGTTAGGTACATAGAGTAGTTGATGCGAGAGACCACTAACAATGACTTGCAACCGAGCGCAAAAAACATGTAGAAGTACATCGGTGGGCCATCAACACTTAGGACAATGTTACGCATGCTCCAAGATGAGTTAGATAGATGTTCCAAAACCATATACCCGGAAGCCATGGAGGCAAGAGTCTGTTTCCATAAAGACATCACCAAACAGTACAAGGACACAATGGTGCAAGAGCAAGCTTGTTATCAATTCGTCACCGAAGACCATCAAGAGGATGTCGTTAAGTTGGTCTTTCCCCAAGCTTCTGAGTGATGGTTTGTTTCTTGTTAGGCTAACTCAAGCCTATTTTGTCCCACATGGGTATATGTGGAAATTGTATTATAATTTCTAAATATATTGTAAGTGAAATTCCAAGTGTCATTATTGGAATGTGAACAATCACTATGTAATGTAAAGAGTTATTTGTAAAGGAGTCGAAGAGTCATGAGGGTAGTCAAAGGGTCAAAGGGGAATGTCAAGGGTCACCCCACCCTTTGTTATATATAGGACCTCATAACTCATAGTACGGGCTTTTGGGAGCCAAGATTTTTGGCTAGGCATTTCTTAGAGAAGTCTTGGAGAGTATTGTGACAAGCCTTGGCTTCTCCATGACGTGGAGCAAGTACATCACTTTGGAGGAGCAGGGGATGTTGACTGTAATGTTCCACTATTGGGGCTAGTGGTTGTCAATGGTGTATATATGGATGAAATTTTCACTTAATCATATAACTAAGCTAGAACGTTTTCATGCATATGTTTTTATTGTAGTCCGACTATTCTAGTTACTTTAGTAACATATGTTATTTAACTTATGCATTTGTATATGAACTATTTTGTATGGAATTGTATGAATCTTATTGGAGACATTTTTTTGTATTAACCCATCACTTTGGATTGTGGACTATTTTGCTTCCATCCTATGATGTCATTCCACTCGTTTGTTCCTTCCAAACTGCATACTATTACATTCCTTTAAGGGACACTTCATTTTTCCCCTCTATGTGTTAGAACCCCCATGCATCTCACTTGTGTCACTGCAAGGTCACACACTTGCTTCTGACAAAGTTATCATACTTACCTCTGCGCACTACCATGGTCAAAGCATTAATTTACTACTCACTACTAGGACTCCTACTCCAAACAGTCTGAGGTCTAGGTTGGACTTCTTACTGAGAGATCCCCTTGAAATGTTGGTGGGTCCAACAATGTCAACAAGTGATTTCAGCTCTAATACCATGTAGAATTTTTTTGTAGATTCAAATTACATATTATAATATGCTAAAACAATTGACTTGAATCTACTCTACACATTAACCAAAACTAAATTGATCGATGAAATCACAAAGTAGAAAAGGAAGAATTTCAATCACACATAACACAATAATTTTATGGGGAAAGCCACAACTAAAAACCCCTGCTATCTGTATATTGCATTAATCAGAATATCTGAGAAGAAAAAATAATGTTTATTCAACCCAAACAATCTCTACACAAGTACAACCTATCTCACTGCTTCACAAACCAGCTCAAGTCAATAATTAGCCAAATCTACTACCTGCCAAGCTCATATTTCCTTGCATAGATTCCTAGGGAATTAGACCATACTTAATTGGGAAATTCCTCATCCATAACTACGCAATCCATCCATAGGCCTTCCTTTGATTGCATGCACCATCAATTTAATTTAGATGATTTTACGACTGATAGTACACTATCCCTGAACTCTAATCTCAACTAGGTCTTTCTCAAAACTGTGATGCATGAGTTATTTATGACTGAATTATCAGTTATTTGATTGATCATTGCATGTGAATTAAATCCAAATTTATTCACTTGACCTCTCACTAGTTCCTCCATCAGTTAGAACTATTTTAATTGAATTTAACTCAGTTAAATTGAATTAAATAATTACAACTCAATAATAACTCAACCTGGCCCCTAAAATTTAGGGATCACTCTACATGACCTATATAAACTCCCAACTCGAATTTATTGAGCAACTAAATCAGCATTAGAATTAAAATTTAATTCCTAATTTAATTCATGGCCAAATTAAATTAGGATTTTTGTTGATACTATTTTTAACATTTAGCAAGTAATGTGAAAAGTGAGACAATTTGAATTACCTATATTTGCGTGTACTTCTTGTTTTCTCAGTGTCTAGCATATTTTTCTCATCCTTTCTCTAGTTTTCTCTCATATTTCCTTTATGGATGGCAATTTCTTTCCATTTCTAGATCCAAATCTCCAAACTCCAATGTTTATTGTGAATCTATGTGTAATTTCCATGCTCTATTATTTCTCTATGAAAGAATGTTTGTTGTTTTTTTTTCATGGTTGAATTTAGAAACTAAATTATTTGTTGATAGCAGAGGCTCCATCGAGCTATAATCTCGATCGAGCTCTTGAGTTGTATGATCCGCCATTAATACCATTAAAAAAAAGTTGGTAAGGTTGCTAGCGGGTTGGCTTTTTAATGGCTCAATTAAGCCTTTGAGCTCGATCGAGCCACTAGTTAACCATGGATGTCGCTTGATTGAGAGTTTCTTTAATGCTCAATCGAGAAATTTTAATTTTCAATTTAAGCACTTGATAAGCTCTTGATGTCCTAAAAATTACAGTTTCAACACCTCTTCTGTAGATTTCTCTACAACCCCATTTTTTACCATATCGTATTTAGGGAAGAGATTTTCTTTAAGTGGCAGCCTTGAACACATTGGATTTGAGAAAGAGTTCTCTACCCAATGGCATATGAATTTGACACTTTTGAATTCATATGATATTTTTGGTCTAATTTATTTCAAACATAACACTTGATTTCTTTTGGAGAGTTTAAAAGTGGTTGAATAAAAATTCAATAACATAAAATATACACAAGGATTTTTTTTCAAAAAATACCACTATTTTCGTTTACGAGTCATCTTCAAAATGGTACTCTTGGTTTTTCAATTTATTTAAAGAGTTGAAAAAAATCTTAAGTGACCACATCTTCAAAATGCAATTGAAATATTACTTCACCAATTTCAAAAAATAATAAAAAATATTATTTTGCATAAAAAAATAAAATAAAGAAAAAATAAAAAATTGTAATATGAAAAGCTTAGTTTTTGTCTCTATAGAGCATGCTCATATATATATATGAGTATGCTCTACAAAAATAAAATTAAGCTTTTCATATTACAAGAGTTTTTTTTATGCAAAATAATATTTTTTATTATTTTTCAAAGTTGGTGAAGTACTATATATTATAATATATATATATATATATATATATATATATATATATTTAAAAATTACACTTTTACGAACTTAAGTTATGTTAAGTGAGCACACCCATATATTGCATTTAATGGAAAATTGAGAGATTATATGACATTAATTTTTTTAGCAAAAAAATATCGTTTAGACAACAACATAATTCTCCACATATTGTCTTTTTACTCCCAATCAAAATTCATAATTCTTATATGAATTTTGAAAGGTGCAATTCTATAAAAGAAGAAAAACTTGAAATTGCAAAGACATATATTGCATTTAATGGAAAATTAAGAGATTATAGGACACTGAATTTTTTTGCAAAACATATCGTTTGGACAACAACATAATTCTCCACATATTGTCTTTTTACTCCCAATCAAAATTTATAATTCTTATATGAATTTTGAGGGGTGCAATTATATTAAAGAGGAAAAACTTGAAATTTCAATTTTTTTGCAAAAAATATCATTTGGACAACAACATAATTCTCCACATATTGTCTTTTTACTCCCAATCAAAATTCATAATTCTTATATGAATTTTGAGGGGTGCAATTATATTAAAGAGGAAAAGTTTTGAAATTTCATTACCACGTTTGGCCCAAAAGTGTAACCCATCTTCACGCTTTCACCCACAAATCTTTTTTTTTTTTAATTCTTATTTCAAAACATATCTTACAACATATAATCATTAATTAATATCAGTTTTGAAGCTAATTGTTCGGAGGTATTATATGCAGAGTTTCTAATGTCAATTAAAGGCATTTTTGAGTGTGGGTAGTGATCTGAACGAAGTTGTACGAGGTTGTTGTGGGATGTATTTCACAACATATAATCATTAATTAATATCACTTTCAAATGTCAATCACTGAGGGAGTTATTGAGTCCTGAAATAGTTGGGTTGATGAAGTTGTGCAGAGGTGGTTGTGCCTATGCAAAGGTTATGTGGAACTAAATAAGAATTGCAGAGGTGGTTGTGCATGTGCGGATGTTATGTGGAACTAAATAAGAATTTAGCTATTATTAATAGTGGTTACAACACTTGGAAACAAAAGATGAAACTGTAAGGTGTACCAAGTGAAGACCTTTGCCGGTTTTTGATTTGCATTTGGCAATTTCTTACCTAACTATCTTGTGCAAAGCACTGCAAATGTCGGTAATCGATTGTGCATTATTAAATGTGGAGCTTCCAATGTGAATGACTCAGGGCATTATTGGAAATAGTTATGTGGACAAAGTTGTGCTGAAGGAAAAACATTCTCAAATAAAAATGAATTAAATAATAAATATATGACAAAATGATTATGCAGAAGCAAAAGCCAATAACAACATCTTACAAATGCAAAAAAACATTTTCGAATAATGATAAAATGCTAATAATGAAATGTACAATTAGCCATAGAAACAACGACTACAGTGCACCTTAACTATTCCCTTTATTTTATGTATTATCAATATTTATTCTAAATTTAATGGGGAACAAAGGAGAGAAAGAATTCACATTTTCAAAAGGAAATGTTTATCATTCATCATGGTTGCAATCATTTCAGAGTAACATTGTACACTAGGTAATAAAAAATCCAAGGTACCAAATTCTGAGTGTAATGGGGAATGAAAAAGAGAGACTTCTCTTTTTTATATAATTCATCAGGGTTACAATGCAATCATTTTAGAGTGACATTGTCCATTGGGTAGCGGAAAATCCAGGGCACAAAATTCTAACTGTATTTGACTTGGTTCTTGTTGCCTTGGTTAGAGAGAAGCCTGCAAATGTAGTTGGATTCATTGAGCCTACATATAAAGAAAGTGATTCAGCAAAACAAATGTAAGCCTCTCCCTATCTGCAGGGACATCCACATTTTGCATAATTTTTTTGTTGATGACATCCTTTTGTTAGCATTGTTGTGCAGAACATCATGGATATGTCTTCATGAAATCTTGGGGAGATTTCAAAAAGCCACCGGCATGTATGTTAATGATATAAAATCATCTTTTCATATCGAAAATGTAAATGGAGATCTTATCACATTTATAACAGGTCTTTTCAATATTAAAGCTTCTCCTATTCGGAATGGATTGAAATACTTGGGTTTCAATTTGAAACCTGTGGGATACCGAGTGGCTGATTGGTTGTGGATTCCGGATTGATTCTATAAGAAAATAGCTGCATGGGAATACAAATGTTTATCCATAGGGGGTCGCGCGATTCTGACTCAAGTTGTGCTGGTACAAATCATGGTATATTGGGCACATCTCTTCTATATCCCTTTATCGATTATCAACAGTCTTAACAGAATTATTGCTAATTTCATATGGGAGGACAGAAGGAAAAGAAAAAATATCACTTGACTAAGCTTTCAATGTTGTCTCGGCCTAAAAAAATGGGAGGTTGGGGTATATTGGATCTACACATATTTAGAAGAGCCCTACTCTGTAAAACTATGTGGAAAGTGATTATGGGAGAATCTATTTGGAGTAAGGCCATTAGAGCTAAGTACATGGACAATCAGGATATGACTTATTGGTATAGACAGCGCTATACTGGATCCTCCAACAACTCATCTATATGGAGAGGATTTCAAAGAATGGAGCCTTTCTTTAGAAAAAACTTGATCTGGAAATTTCAGTCCGGATCTAATATTATAATCAGCTTAGATGATTTTGCAGGTGCGGAAGAAAAAATCCATATTTCCACCTAGCTATTGAGAGCTTTACATAACAAGGGTTTCTTTTTTTGGGCCAGTGTCATTCAAAAGTGGGATGGTGCAGTTCCTATTTGGAAATCTGCTACAAAAATGCAACTAAACGGTGTTTTGGAATCCCAATGGAATTCTATCATAACTACTTTGGGAGCGCGTGGAATCTTTCGCTCGTCGAACAGGGATTACCTCATTTGGAAAGGTCTCGGTGGATCATTGACTATTTATGCAAAGCATATATATCTCCAATTACTATTATCAGTATCTGAACTATCTGATAATATTTTTCCAACAGCTTTTTGGAAATCAAGATGCCCCTTAAAAATCATTATATTTGCCTAGTTGGTTTTTCATAACAGGAACCTCACAAGGGAGAATCTCCAAAAGCAGAAATGGTGTGGGCCAGCCATATGCCCCCTATGTAGATCAAATTCTGAGAACAATTTGCACATTTTTCTACAATGTCCTCAAACACAATTGATTTGGCAGAACCTAGCTGCTCATTTTGGTTTCGCCAACGTCAGTGCTCTTTCTATCAATGAGGCTTTCAAAGGATGGAGTAACATGCACATCGAGTGGAGGCCCATTCCACTATTAACAATATGGACCATATGGAAATGGTGGAACCGGATGGTTTTTAATTCCAAAAGGGAACCACTATCAACAGTATTTGAATCTATCCTGTGCTTATATAATGCGCTAGGATGGCCTCACAAATCTAAAGTCAGGCATGGAAGGCAACTACAGTCCAAGGATGCCTCTGGATATCCTTGTGCCTTTTTTGACAGAGCTGCTCAAAATGGTACATGCGCCTGTGGAGTTTTCATTAATCTAGTGGATGGACAAGCTTTTGACATACATTGGAATGGAGTTGGATCTAACAATAAAGCAGAAGTAATGGCCCTGGCTAGACTCCTATCTATTTGTGACTTCCTTGGCTTACAAAAGCTTCATATATTTGGAGATTTGAAAGTCATCATCGATCACGTATAGTCTAAACATATCATAAGAAATATCCATCTCTCTAAATGGCTGAACATGATTGAGGATTTGTGGAGCAACAGGAAGGACTATACAATTTCTCACATTGCCAGGGATAAAAACCGGAAGGCAGATGCTTTATCAAAGCAGGGGCTATCATCTCCACAAAGTATATAGAGGATGCAGATAACAGTGGACAACATCTCTCATCAGATCCAAGACTTTTCCATGCCAGGTACATAATTTTCTATATAGTGAAGTCTATCTGGTATGATTTTATATTTCCCTAACATTTTGACTCTTATTTTATATTTTCTATATATTTTTTTGGCACATGGGACCAATTTTTTATTTATCTTTTTGGGCATATGTGCTTTTAGCAATATCTCTCCATATGATCTATATGTAACAGATCTGAAAAGGCTCCTTGTATCCTTTCTCTCTATGTGGTTTTCATCCACTTTATACTACCGTATCTGTTGGTTCCCATGTGAATATTACTGTCATATATGTTGGATGAGCATAATACAATCATATAACTTTTTTTCATGCTGAAAAATGTTATTCATAGTTTTAGGTTTTTTATTTTTATTTTTTTTCATATAAGCTAGGGATAATCTTAATTTTAATTTTGAACGGAGGAAGAATAATACGATGTACATCAGTAAACTATTTTTGAGATGGTTTATTTCTTAGGATGGTATTAAATCCAGATAAAGTGTAAGTCAGGTATAGACCTTTGGGCGGTAGATATTTGTTTCGTCTCATTGTAAGAGATCCCATTTCTTTCCAGAAAATTCTTATAACAGCTATTGTACAGTGTTATTTATAGTTATGAATTTAGTTTTTATTATTTATTTATTTATTCTTAAGGTTTTTAAAATGGGTTATTTTTTAGAATTGTATTAAATAATTTTGTGATATTTTTTTAAGATAGCCTTTATTTTTAGTTTTTTTTTTCTTACCGTTTAAATTAGTTGGTTTTTTTGGGCTAGTTTTTTTAATTTTTTTATAAAGTGTAAATTAGTTGGTTTTTTTTGAGTTTAAGTTTTTAATTTTGTTTATTAAGTATAAATTTGTTTACAAACTAATTAATTTATGTGAAATTTAATTTACTTTGATTTTTTAGAATTTAATTTATAATTTTTTCATAAAATGTAAATTAATTTAAAAAACTGAGTAATTTATGTGAAGTTTAATCTCTCAAATCTCATTGTTCAACCAGAAAAATACCATCAGCTAATTTGTTCAAACCCAGAAAAATGTCATCTGCTAATTTGTTCAAACCCTAAAATACAATTATCCCTTAAAATGTAATTCCAAAAATATAAAATGTAGACTAGTTGGTTCGAATCCAAAAATCTAAAATATAATTTAGTTGGTTGAAACTCAAAAATACAATGATCCTCTAAAACCAAAAATCTAAAATATAATTTAGTTGGTTGAAACTCAAAAATACAATGATCCTCTAAAATGTAAAATGTCAGCCAATTGTAGTTGGTTCTAAAATATAAACTAGGGTTCGAATCCAAAAATCTGAAAGGTAAATTAATTAGTTCAAACTCAAAAATGCAATGATCCTCTAGAATACAATGATCTTCTAAACTACAAAATATCTTATTATAAAATATAAAATGCCAATTAGTTGTAGATCGTTTGTATGAGATTTAGTTTTGAATGATTGATTTATATGAGATAAGATGTAAATTTGTTTTATTTTATTTGGAATAAAAATAAAAATAAATAAATAAATTCAAACTTGTATTAAAAAGTCTGTTTGGGGTAGCTCAATTGGTAATGGCTATGAAAATGAAGTCTCACTAAACAAGAAATCTTGAGTTCAAATCTTGTGCTGTGAAAAAATAAAACTGATGAAAATATAATCCTACGAAACTTATAAAAAAACAAATACCAAAAAGAAAAAATAAACTAATATAACAACTCAACAATAATAAACTAATCTACCAACTTAACAATAATGTTATAAACACAATGGTAATGAGAAAGAGGAAATACATGTTTGCAAACAATTAAATTCAATATTTAAAACTTCAAAACATAAGAAGCTTGCCTGTACTAAAATCAATATCAAAGTCAACAGAAGGCGGCATTAATTATTGCAATGCCTATTGAAGGTTCATGGTCAAATTTGAATGGTCAGAATCAAAGGCTAGAGTGATATTCTTCAATAAGAGAGCTGTCCTGTTTAAAAACCAAAATAGTTTCGATCTTTATAGAATTTTTGTTCTGAGGTGGAAAATTCAATGCCTTGTAAACCATATATTCTGAGTTACAAGCATCTGTAGACAAGGCAGAAACAGCACGAGGATAACTTTCAAAACTGAGAATGCTTCATAAATGTAAACAATTATTAATATGTCAAATGATGTAATTGACAGTCAAAAGAATATAAACTGCGACCAATTTAACCTCGATTACACAATCAAAGAAAATTTTTCAATGACCACTCAATACCGAAGTAAGCGCTGCAATGAAAACATGCACAAAAGTCCAGAGTAATTTATATCTGTTTCTCTTCTGATTTTTCTACATGAAACTAAATCCTCCACCCTACAAAACACACCAATATTTGGCATCTTGACCTACCCAATGTACACATAATCTTGACAATATAGGAGAACTTCAAGCAAGTCCAACAAGCTTTTCACTAATTTCCCATAATTTTTTAGCTTTCTCGGGATCACTGGCTTCTTCAGATAACTGATTCTCAAAGGAAGCCGAGTTGTTATTCCAGCTCCAATATACACCGGACTTGGTCAAACTTGGATTACTCACAACCTGTATTACATACAATTAAATCAGTTTCTTAAAAGCAGGGACTGCAAATAAGATGGAAGTTACTAAATTCCACTAGAACATGAACAAGTAGTTAATACCTGTGCAAGCCTTTTTCCAGCTTCCTCCTCAGAAACGAATCCTTTAGTAATGTATTTTTGGAAAGGTGGAAAAAGAAGCCTGAACAGAGGAATATGCTCGCGGAACAGTCCTGTAGTAGCAATGCATCCTGGGTATAGTGATGCAAATGTAATGCCAGTCTCTTCATGATATCTTCTGTGAAATTCCTGCATGGTTAGCATATTGCAAACTTTGCTATCCTTGTATGCTTTAGCTCCATCAAACTCACCCCCATCGATCATGGGTGAGATGTTAACTCCATTTAAACCACCAGCAAGCCCTCTCAGGTCACCTAAATTAGCTTTAGGTGGGACATTCCCAGCAAGAGTATTTGTATTCCCTGTTGTGAAAGATATACATTAGAGAGATTATCAGTCTCCCTGCCTCAGCAAAAGGAGTGGAGATTTCAGTATTTGAAGGTAACTCAGTCACTTCATCCTAAACAAATAACTTATGATGAAGTTTCTGCACAGCTTTCTGCAACTTCCATACAAAAGTTAACTTTTTACCACTTTGGCATTATTTATAAAATGGCTTTAGTGGGATGAAATTAACATTCAATCTACAAATTATTATTATTATCCAATTTTAAAGTCACAGCCAAGCTAGACACCAAATTGGTGTATAAGACCCCTTTGTTCTTTGTTTGTTGGACAAGAACAGTTATTTGATTGCTAAGTTTACAAAGGCATACAAACTCTGCTCCACAAGAGCAGTTATTTGATTGCTAAATTTACGAAGGCATACAGACTCTATCCCTCTAGTTTTTAACCTGTGACCTCTTAAAAAGAAACACATGCTTTTAACCATTAGAGTCACCAACTCAAGCTCTATTAAATACTTTTCATAAATTTGAAAACCTAGTAAATTTTTTTGGACTCTCCAGTTTTTATTGCAGATGATTCAATACTTTTCAAAAATTTTAAAACCTAGTAATTTATTTTGTGTCTCCAGTTTTTATTGCAAAAACGGGTCATGCAAGGTAAATGCTCCCACAGTTTGCAGGATATGCACCACTCAGTGGGATTTAATGAGTTTGGTAAGACTCAAAAAGAGTGGCACAATGCATCCCAGGAATATTAGATCCCATTAAAAAGGGGAGAAATCAAGTAAATGTACCTGTAATTGATCCAACAATTATAACTCGCTTTGAATTGAAATCAGACGTTTTCATGTCCTCCAACAGCAATCGGGATAGAAGAAAGTGGCCCAGATGATTTGTACCAACACTCAATTCAAAACCCTCAGCTGTATATGTGGGTAACTTGGCAGTGGGCAAATAAATCGCAGCGTTACAAACCAACACATCCAGCGGCCTTCCCGAGCGCCTGAAATTATCAGCAAACTGTCTTACACTTTCGAGAGAAGCCAAATCCAAATGCATGACAGTGTAATTCTCTTTAGGAATTCCAACAGAGCGGGCCATTCTCTCTGCCTTGAGGAAATCTCTGCATGCCATAATAATATGCCATTTCCCACTCTCCCCAAGAGCTTTGGCAGTAGCAAGCCCTAAACCAGAGGATGCACCTGTTATGATAACATTCCCCTTTCTATCTGTCTTTTTGCTTGCTGGAGCTTCCTTTGTTTCCACTGGTGCGGCCACAGTCTGTGCCCTTATTCTAGGAACACTGGCATTTCTGCTGGTAACTTTCTGCAAAGAAAAAAACGAGGGAATATGTTCAGATGAAGTAATTTTCTTCCCCAAGAGAAAGCAACAATATTGTTATGCAACCATTAAAACATCTTCAGAAAATAATGGACTGAGCCAACAATTAGCCACAACAGAGGTTATCAGAAGTAAAAACTTCACACTTGAACAACATTTCTGCTCCTATCTGTACACACAAAAAAATAGTCAAAAAGGACAGAGAAAGAGAGAGAGAAAAATGAATGAATTTTTAAGTTTAGAGCTCACTACGCATTTTCCTTAATGATGGGTATATTTGGATGGCCCAAAATATGTGACAGAATCCATCCAAACTATAAAATAGAGAAATAACAGCCATGTAGCTACCAATACTGTGCGCAGGATACATATATATATATATAAGAATTCAGTGAAAAATCCTTACATTCTGCAATATCCGCAACTGTTGCATAAAGGCAGGGTCATGAATCTAAAATGATAATCTGCGATACCTAACATTTTCAAATGCCTGGCCACTTTTGACACATCTGGTATGGAGAATATTCCTGTGGAACTATTACAGGTTTATGGGTCCTAATATCTTCTATTCTCACAACAAACCCATTTTTTTACAGCTCTGGTAGATCTCAAAGGAATGGATTTAGGAAACCCAGGATCAACAAACAAAAACAAAAGGAAAGAAAAGGAGAAACTAATACTACAGACGAGTTACCTTGGCTCGGATAACAGGGAAACTGAATTCCTTCTTGCCATGTTCAACCAGTGAGACACCTAGAAAAGCTGAATCCTTTGCAGAAGCACTATGTCCTCCCTGCAATCCAAGACGATATACAAATTTCAATGAAAAATGCCTTGGATTAATATAGATAAGAGTATCTCCATAGCTCTGACCATATAATAACTTGGTTACCAAAATGCAAATGATTTAGGCAATTCTTGTGGACATTGCAGTCCGTGCCGAGAATTTCGAGTTGACAGCTGAAAGAAGATTTAAAGAATCACCTCTTTTTGCAGAGCGAATGCAACAGAGCCTATGTGTGTTTGAAGCAGTGTCCCCATAGTCCTCCTCCTCCTGGCCTAGTAATCCAAACTTTCGATTTTCCTCCGCTCGATCACAATCTCTTCCCGTCTCCTCTCACTTATGTACTTGAACCTGCTAACACCGTGACAGGTTCCACAAAATATGACTGGACTTTGCCATTCGGCAATTTAGCACCGGGGATTAATTAATTAAGGTAAATTAATAACAAGACATTTATTTGCCAAGCGATCGAATGGCAGTAATTTTTAGTATCTTCAAACGAGGGGACTACAATTAGTTAAAACTCTTGATGTATCATTAATTTCTAATGATACATAATTTAGATTATCCGTCGTTGAGATAAGAAGATATAGGGAGATCACATGTACGAATAATGTTTTGCCAAGTGGCTTTCTCTCCAAACATGTGGAACCAATCCATAAAAGTTGAAAAGTGATTAGGTCCCACGGCTCTCCCTCGAGAGGCGCCTAGATATTTCTCGAAGGTATTTTTTCATATTTTCCTTAACTTTATTTATTTTCTTTCAAATTATTTTAATTTACTATTAGAATCTAAATAAAAAGTTTAAAGATGGAAAGGCTCTTTAGTTAAGATTTGGATTTAAGATAGTATACTTTTTATTTGTGTTTTTTAGTGGTGCCTCATCAACATGTTTTTCACCGATGGTCTAACCACTTTATCAATACTTCATTCATACTATATCTTACAAATTAACACTTGTTCTAAGATGTCTTAAGACCAATTATATAGTGGAATATCAAACTTAATTTAAAACCCGAGTACATTTTTGTTATCCACATTAACTTTCACATTTATATGTTAATTACAACATTAACCTCATCAAAATGCATTCATCATCATCAACATTCAATACATATAAATCACCACATAAATGTACACACAATATGGGAGGAGTGGCTCGCTGCCAAACTCCAAAATAATATATATATGGGCAATCTTTTACAAAGGTTACAATAGCTTGGAATGTACCTCTAAAGGATTCACCCAACTAGTATGAAAAACACCAAATTTTACAATAGCAAACTTCACCTCGAGTCACTACCATTTGTTTCCCTCACATGGCACAGGCTATGTGCACTTTCTGCCCTCGGTCATTCCAAAACTAACCTTTGGTCCACCTTCCAACTATTTCGATTGAAAGAGAAACCATGCTCACAAGACTCCCCCAATCCTCGACTCGTGATTCGTTTTTTATTGGTTGTAGTAGGACTCCCTCATCATTGTGCAACTTCAATTCTATTTGGAACTATGATGTTGTGACTTGTGTTTTTCTCTTGTGTTTTGTTGTGTTCTCCAACATCTCATCTCCTCAAATATATATGGGTCGTGAGGGGGAATTCCAAGGGGTGTGAACCTTGGTGTTCCTCCACCTATCACAACTCTCCACCAAGCTAACCCATCTATGGCACACTCATCTTATTCCTTCAACAAGCTATCTCATTCCATAACACAACTCATCCCAACTCATTATGTCTCACAGCATGACTTGTTCCATTGATCATCCCAACATCAACTCATTTGAACAATTTGGGTGTGCTTGCCCCCACCACACCACTTGTGTCACCCGGTTAACCCAACATGCCCACACACTAAGGTCACCAAGTCTCATATTGGGTGTGTGTGCACCTTGTCATGCCTAGACATGTGAAGTCATCTCAACAAGTCATTTTGGTTGGGAATGCATGTCCACTATCATACCCAATCATCTCATGCCCCCAACATGCACCCAAGCCATTAAACTCGGTATTACAAATAACATTTCATTTCTTATGATAGCAATGTTGTTATGCCCACACCTCTTCAATTATGTATGTGCTCATCTTGAGGGCCTAACAGTCTCATACTCATGACACATGGTCAATTTCCATAGCTACCACTATAACCTCTAGTTAGAGGTGAGGCGGGTGGTACACACATAGGGTTTCCAACCAGATGCAAGGAGTGTCTTAACAGTTCCCACAGAATTTCCAACCAGTGATCATTATACGATGAATGCCTTTTTTTTAACTGGAAAGAGTATTTATATTATAAATATGTGCCTAGTTGTAGAAAATAAATTAGGTAGTACATATTATCTGTTTCAAAATTTCTATCATGTTTCTCATATCCAAGAGATATACAAAATTACCATCAGAAGCATGTCACTAATCAACAATATTAGGGTTTCTGCAGGTATAAACCTTATAGAATTACCCTATCAACCATGACATGTAAAAAATATAAAGTATTGGTTGATAATATAATTCCTGATAGCAATGAACTGAGCCAACTTCCTAGGGAGGCTCATTTAATTCTAGGCATTTGATTATTGATCGTGAACTTGTGCTTTCTGCTTCACTGAAATGATTATTCATTTGCTTGAGTTGTTCCTTTAGCTCTGTTATTTCTTGTCACTGAGTGTCCATTTCATCTTCTTGATGTCCTACTTGATTTTTCAAACTTTGGATTTCATCAATTTCATTAGTTATGGTTGCTACCTGATCATATTTCTTTAGCTTGAAGTGAAAATGTCCAATTGGATTGCATCAACTCTCTAAACCAAATTAAAAAAGAGAGCCTTACATTTACAGCCCTTTACAACATTGATTGGTTACATAAAGATCATCTTGTCCATTTCCAAGAGATGACTACTATAATTCTTCTCAATCTAGAAACCAAATACTGACTCAAGTCTTATTGCTACGAGGTCTCTATCAAGGTCAAGAGGCTTGACTAAATTTTTTCCATAGGGTTGTGTTGATGGTGTTGGATCTGCCAACATTAAGGGGATCTCACTGGTATGAAGTCCCAACTAAACCTCACACTGTTTGGTGTAGGAGTCCCATCTGGTATGATGGCCTGGCTACTATTATCTTAAAGATATGCCTTAGCTCCTGCTTTTTAGCACATGATAGTGGTATACTTAGTCTTCAAACAATAAGGTATGTGTGCCTAGTGAGTGCTTAGTGTAACTTATGTCTAGGTTCCTTCACCGTAGAGGGGGAGGGTGAAATTGAGTCTCAGGTCGAGAGGGAGTAGTCCCAACTCTGGAAGAGACACACGCAACACAACAGGGTCTATGCAGCTTCCGGCTAAGTAGTCCACACAATTGCAGCAGTCACAAACACTAAGGTGAATGGATAATATGTACAACACCCAGTGAAGTAGTCCACATGAACCCATAGTCAAGTCGAGTCCACAGGATTAGTCCACATGCAGAAGAAAGGAAGCAAATGTGAAGAGATTATAAAAGAGAGAAATCATTGGTTTAGGGGGAGATGCTTTAGTAGCAATAGCAGGCAATGATCTTTTTTAACCTTAGAAAGAAAGATTGCTTAGGGAATGAAAGGTTTGAATCTTGGTTGAAATACCCTATTTAATTTAAGTTGTGAATTTGATTATGCCTAACAATCTTGTGTTCATTAACACAATTGGTATAAGTTTTGCATGTACCTTAGTTGTCAATTGGTATCACTATGTCAATTGGTAGCCTTGGGTTCAAATGGAGTAGCTTTTCGTGTGAATGGACATCTCCTTTTGAGAAGGATTCTTAGAATTTTACTTGGTACATGATCCAATTTGTATCAACCTTTGGTGTAATTGGTGTTAGTTAAGAAACAATCCCTCTTTGGAGTAGCATGATCTTATGGGGAGCAGATTTGATTAATGAAGATGCTCAAGAGAAGTGAACACAATTTTAGTAGCAACAACATCAGTAAAGAGCAAGGTGAAATGAATAAGCAACAATACCATTTGCAATTTTAAATGATATTAGTTTCTTTTAATTGATACAAGAGATGCATTGGTAGAGGGAAATTCTAGCCAACAGGCTAAGGCATTTAGAACTAGAGAATTTTAAAGCAGAAGTGATATATGCTCAGAAGGAGCATATCATATATTTCCAGTTCCAAAAGAAGCAACAAAATCTACAAGAAGGCACAAGGCATATTTTACAGGTGTCTTTTCCCATAATTATTGTAGCTGGGTTTGAAATCAAGACTTCAAGTGCCTCATCAAAGATACGTCATCCCTTGTTGAGAATTTTGTAGAAGCAGAATGCTCATTAACAACTTGAGTCTCAATCTATGATTAAAAAGGGAAAGAAGAAGCATCTTGTAGCCCTTTTCCATTTATGTCAAAGGGGGGAAGAAACCCAATGGAGAGTAAGTTGTGATGGCCCATGCAGAGGAGAGAAATCCATTGGTGGCTCATGTGAGAGGAGTGTGGAAGCAGCATGAGGATTTTCCATCAAAGTGGAGATGTGATGAGGTGTTGCCACCAGTGCCAAAGGGAGAGATTGTTGGACAGTTGGCATTGCCTTGATGGCTAGTGGCAACAAGTGTGTTGGTATTGATGTCAAAATTCATGCTAGGAGATGTGTTGGATAGCTAGCAGTGTTTGATTGCTAGTGACAACAAGAGTATTGGCATTGATTTCAACCAGACTAGCATGGATGTTTGTGGCAGAAGATGTTGGATTTTATGTCCACTAGCCTAGCTGTGATGGTAACATGGCCAACATTAATGTGATTTTTGTATCAAGCTCAGGGGGAGTCCCATGGTTGTTGTATTCTCATGTAAAGAATCATCACAGTAGTAAGCTTATTAGAGAAGCCTTAGCATGATGACCATTGAATAAGATGGTTGGGAGCCCTAGAATTTGAAGGAATTTTTTCCTTAGGTGTTTAGCTCATATGCTTGTGGAAGTGGCATAGGTTAAAATTTCTTGGAGAGATATTTCCAATGGTATTCTGAAGTCTACAAATGGCCCTTTGGATCAAAAGTTATGGGAAGACAAAGTTAGGACATAAAGTCCTTAAGATCATTCCCCGGAACTCTGGAAGCCTGGAAGATCAAAATCCTGGAAGGTAAGAACCACATAATCCTATTTAAAAAGGCTACGAGATTATAGTGAGTCGAGGAAGCGAGAATCGTAGAACCCCTGAAGGCCCAGAAATCTAGAAGCTGAGAAGGTCAGAAACCTAGAAGGTCAGAGCCCATCATTTTATTTAAAAGAGTTATGGGAATGACATTGACCAATGGTAGTATGATAGTACCTGGAATCTGGGATGGCTTGGAAGGCTAGAAGGCCCGAAAGCCCGAAAGATTATTTAAAAATGCTACGGGATTACATGGAGCTGGGCTAGCAAGGAACAACAAGTGATGGATCATCAATTGACAGGACTCGTAATAGAAATAGCCCGGAAGAATTTGTTATGAAGTACCAGACATTGTAGTGGGGCTAACAGGAAGAGGCAAGTACAGAGTACATGCAAAGGTCTTCAATACAAGAGGCCAATAAGTGGATTTTGGGCCAAGCCCGAAACCTTAAATGAGGAGCATAAGTGGGCATTGATAGTTGTGCGCACTAGTGGGACAGTGCTGAGAAACCTGAAAGACTACGGGTCTTAAGGAATTCCATTAAAAAATGTTGCGGGCATGCGAGAATATGGAATCCGGCTTAGCTGTGGCGCGCGCGCGCACACATACACACACACATATATATATGAAATGGGGCCTTGTGAACATGTAAGTAGTGGTTTTGTATGCTTTTGGTGACCAAGGGTCATGTGTGAATAACAAAGGGAATTTAGCCCCCGCAACGTAGCAGAAAAGTAGAGTGCCTAAAGGCCTAGCCATAGGTCACACGACTTGGTCCTATGAATAAAAACAAGTAAATAATTCAAGGGAGAGGTGCTAAGGCACAAGTGGGCCAGGTCAAAAGCAAATAAGCCCATAGGATGTATGAATACTTTTTACAAGAATTTACAGGCATCAAGGCATCCGAGCTCTAACTCTGCAGCGACATATGCATATGTATGGGGCCCAATGTATGAATAAATGTTGGTTTTCACGTGTATCAGTGATTGGGGGTACATATGGTTTAACACATTGAATTTAAACCCTTAGGGATATAGTTCAAAGAGGCACCCAGGAGTGTGTTTGGCAGTGTTCTTCAGTGTTAAGCAACTAAGAGCCTACAAGCTATTTACAATGGAAAAAGAATGTAAGTGTTGAGGACACATGTTTAGTGACTGGACAAGTCAATAGCTACTATGTATGCATAGTTTGAATGCACAAACAAAGGTAATCATACTTTAATGGCGACTACAGAGAATGAAGGCTACAAGGACCACGATTTTCAGTGAATTAATGGAGCCTATCTTGAATTGGAACAAGCCACCTCTACTCTTCCTTGCATGCTAATAAGAATTAAATGGCAAACATGGTCGTGTATAGAAGTGTTGGTCAGACAACAATCTGGGCCTTGTGGGAAATTAAGAAGCATGGAGAGCCTCCCTGTGGCACTCAGTAGAACTGAGAATTGGGTTTTATCATAAAGAAGTGCTCAGATCCCATTCATCATTTAATGTGGTTATAGAAGCCAGAAAATTTAATGTAACAATGACATGTATAACAATGTAGGAGTACACTTGGGAGGCGTGACTTGCAGTCTTGTGTGGATGATAGCATAGACAACATCATTCCCTATGTTGCAGAGGGAACATAACCCATGATTCCCATTAAGCAAGGTGGGGGGGAGAAATATTATTTCCAGTGAGCTAAGTGGAGAGCTCTAAGAATTTGTATGCCGCTAAAAAGAGGCCAAGTGTGCTTGTGTTGTAGATAGAAGGTTGAGAGTGCCTATGCAAAGGAAAGAGGCTAGGAGTTTGTTTGTGTTGTTGTGAGTGGCCAAAAGAGTTCATGGAATAGAAGGGTTTGAGAGCTGAGAATGTGCTTTTGAGAGAAGAGGTTCATGGGATGAGTGTATGATGTTGTAGAGTGAGAAAAAAATAGATTGCTACATGTACTAAGTAGAGTGAAGGTTGCAGAGGAGAACATAGATGAATATAGGTAGAGAGGCTACCATATACAATGAGTATTAGTTCCTTATTGAGTGTGGGTTGGAGCCTGCATATAGGAAGTTGGTGCTT
This sequence comes from Pinus taeda, assembly GCA_000404065.3. Lineage (NCBI taxonomy): Eukaryota > Viridiplantae > Streptophyta > Pinopsida > Pinales > Pinaceae > Pinus > Pinus taeda. The sequence continues at coordinate 107,718 of APFE030330527.1, forward strand.
CCATCTTAGTGGGTGTCTAAGGAAGGCTTGGGAGTTGTTGCCTCTCACAAGTTGGTGCTTGCATAAATCCAAGGAGATGCAATTTGTTGCTTGAAACAAATCCATGAAGTTGTTGCATCATATGGTGCTTCCAGTGAGTTGACTAGGTGTCTACAAAAGGAGGAAGTTGGTTCTTCCTACTGGTGGGTTCTAGCAAAATAATCAAAGGGAGTAGGTGGTTCCTGTGAGTGGTGGCTCACAAACATTGATGTAATAGAGTAAGTGTTATTATTACATCAAATAACAAACAAGTTTTTTCTTGGAAGGGTTTCCACGTTAAACTTCTTTGTCCAATGTGTATGATGATCTTGGTGCATGTGTTCATGTGTTGTTTTATGTTGTTGCACATGAGATGTTGTTGATTGCTCTCATTTAATAGATGCCAAGTTTAAATGTTAAATATAAATGGGAAGAAAATTTTGAATTAACCTTAATACTAATTCACCCCCCCCTCAGTATTGAATATTGTTTCCAAAAAATTGGTTTCAGAGCCTCGTGATGGATCCCATTAACAGGTACATTTTGAAGATCATTATGCCATCCTCCAGCCTTAAAAATATCCTTCTCTTACATTAATTCACATTTTTTGTTATATTATGCTTAGTAAGAGGAATAAAATGTGTTTGTCATAGTGTGCAGCCTAATGTGGTTTATTTGTAGGAAAATGAAGAAATTTTTAGGCTATTACCATGTAGGGGTTTGACTGAGACAAATAGGAGAGAATCTATGGGGTTTTTCCACCTCCTTAAATCCATAAACTTGGCTTGGGATCACAATATCGTCTCTCACTAGTTCGAATTCATTGGCAGTCAGGTGACTCCTAGTCCAAGTGAAGACCAAGAGGGACAAGATCCACCATTTATGAGATTAAGGAGGGAACCACTCTTAAATTCAAAGGAGTTGCTTTAGCTTCCCTTTTGTATAAATAAACTAGAAGAAGAGCTCATTAGGATTCAAAGTTTTTTTTTCCAGCTAGGTGTAGCTATTGAGCTCCAAACTTGACACTGTTACTTTAAACTTTTATGTGATGTATTAGACCTGCACTTTTTGATAATGAGAAGTTGGATTTTAAGCTACATTTGAATTAGTTTTAGAGGGCTAAGACCCTCGGATTTGGTCCCAACCAAGAGAATTTGGTCCCTCTTTTTGTACTTATGTTTCTTCTTGATTCCAAGAAGTTCACAATTTCTTTCATTTCAGTAGAGATTAATCTATAAAAACTTATGGTTGCGACATTTATATCACCTCTTTTGCGGGAGAATGAGTGGAAGGATTCACAACCAAAGTCCAAAAATGTTGTGTTTATGATTTTTTGGAAACAAATTAGTGTTATTTTTCCTTTTTTACATTTTCTTTCTATAGCTTAAAAGTCAATTTAGTGAGTAGACCAGTTTTATGGCATAAATTAGATGTTATTTAAATTCAACTCATCTTTACCATCATAAGTTATTTCATTTTGTTAATGATAAATGGATGTGTGGATGTGATTGATTGTAGGGTTGTGTCGATCTGCAGGGAAGGGAAAATTTACCACTTCCATCTTGAGCTCCTTCATCTTCTCTTGCCACCTCTAAATTCTATCCCAAAACCCTGTTTTATAAACAATTTTTCCTAGTACACTGAAAGCACTCATTCTAATGCAAAACAAGCCTCTAAGAGGTCTTGAGTTTGGCTAGGGCCTCAAACCAACCTCCCTCCCTTTGCTTCAACTTCAATCCACCTCTCCATACCCTCAAGACAACATTTTCACCTTCAAAAACCATAACATTACAGGCCTTCTTGTAGCATTACAAACCTCCTATAGTTGTAATATAGGAAAATGACCTCCTCATCATCTCAGAGGAGAAAGACGGTTTGGTTAAATATATGACCCAATTCACAGGCCTATTTGCCAAGGTAACGCTCCCTAAGAACTAGCAAGAAGAGTTAGCATGCTCCCCATGCATGAGCTAGGGGCATTATCCCTAGGGTAACTCACTGTCTTTCCCAAGGGACAACATTACCCATTTTTTATGAGATTTCGGAGGTCAAAGAGTGGGTTGATTGACTGGAATTCCACTTTTTACTCAAATGTCAGCCCGAAAAACAGGAAACATCTAACTTTGACCTATCTAAGGATATTGTTATTCCAAACAGATTCTAATGGAATGGGATCAATAAAGCAAGGAAACATGCTATCTTTTGCCTAAAGGAACTCATGAGAGAGTTGACAAAGATAACCCTCTCATCATCTATATATTGGAGGCTTGGGCATTGTGAACGAATTCGAAGGATTGTATGAGATATAGTTGTTTTGCTACCAAGAGTTTAAGAAGAGAGAGAGAGAAAGGAGTTGGAGGATTAAGGGAAGCTTGATTCACCAGATGGTTGTAATCATTCTTTCCTATCTAGTAATATAGACATGTTGTTGTTTTGTCTACTCGATGGTGCTAATGTCGTGTTTATTTACATGTTGATTTAGTACCATAGTTTATGAGTAGCTTAGATGCATGTTGTTTTCATATATTTATGTATTAATGTTTTGATTATCAGAGTTCATATGATGTAGTATTACACTTCATCTTGTTTATATGTAGGTGTTGATCTAGGAGCTAGCAAAGGGGTCTTCCGCTCTACTACATTGGGTTCTCCAGCAAGATTGCATCAATATTTGAGGTAATCTCTCCTTTTTGGCTTTGATTATCATGCATTGATATAGATATGTATATACTTTTTTGTGCCAACTACAGGTAATCTAAATGGTCTTCCTTGGATCTCGGGAATATCCTTGAGGGTATTCCAGTCACAGCCACTCATGCATTAATTCCTATAGTAGAATTGGCAACTCAGCTGGGGACTATATTTAGTTCCTGGTTTTCTCCTTCCAAGTTCCTGAATCTCTCGTTCTTTCTAAGCCCTCCTGTTCTTCTTGGATCCTTTTCTGACTACTCAAGACTCTTCATAACCTTTTGTGATGTGCTCAGCCTTTGATCTAACCCTGAAAGACTACTTTTACAGCTTCTCCCCCCTAATGGGCCCCAGTAAGCAAACCAATGGGTTATAACAATCTGATGGCTTGTAGACAGAGCATTAGTCCTATCATTAATGCATTGTTGCCTCTGCTAAAGTGTGTTAGCCAACCAATATCTTGATCAGTAGCTTGTTTTGTGAATTCCTGGGTTGGGGAAGTTTCCTATAGTCTATTTAAGGATCTGTAGTTGTGCACTGTGTTTGGTTGCTTGTTGTTTGAACAGTTTTTCTTTTTAGGAAAATATCTTGAGTGCTTATGTTTTTAAAGAAAATAAAAAATATATATATTTTTAAGTTTTTTTTTTTTAGTTGGCTAGATTCTACATCTGTATATTGGGTTAGTTGTTACAAAGCATTGCATGTCTGCACGTTGTGATTTTGTTTACTGCATTGGATGCATGGTGTTTATTGACGTATAAATTATTCTCTCCTTGTAGAAATAATTCATTCATTGAATTGAAATTTAAAAGCATTTTCTGCATGGTTTGTGTCTAAGTCTCACAAAACTCCATACGTTAACACCCCTTTCGAAGACATTAATAAAGTACCTCTAAAATCTATCTCCTATTAAAAGAAACCAACAACTCTTTTTTGAGTATACACACATATTAGTATAGGCTAGTATCTTGGGCTAGGAAGTTGTGAGTTAATAGCCCAAGATTGGAAAACTAAGACTAGTGTCGTTATAGAGGGTAAAATCTTACTGCACTCATACTATCCAAGACCACTCCTGTCAAAGTGGAGTTAAATGTGAGACAACATTGGAATGTAAGAGAAGGTAGCCTGCCTTCGATTACATCTCGATTGGGTATTATGTGTATCGAGGATCCCTTTAGGGATATCATAGCTGAGCCAAGGACTCAGGTATCCTGCCCAAATAGCATAGCGTCTAGGACCATGTCCCCTCAGGTAGTGTCTATGATTTGAGGTAACCATAGTGGCCATACATTTTTAGGGATAGACATACATTGACTGGGGCGGGCTGTCCTGGTACTTAAATAAACAAACATACTTTGTCTTCGATTTTTAGGAGGGTACTCATCTTCACGAGAGTACTTAGCCCCTTAATCTGCGGTTGAGGTGAAGCTCAAGACTAATCGTAATTACACATTTGGCTAGCTCTCTCTTTTATCCATTGTGATACTGGGTTTCATATCCAGCAAATGGTGGTTATTAGACAGAGCCATATCCCCTAACTACTTGCTGATTTACTTTTAGAGTATTTTTAATTTGTTAGGTGTTGGTTTGTTATCACTAAGACTATAATCAATATCACTATAAAAAACTGATAAAATATATCGGTCACTGGCTACATATGACCCTCGTCATCAATCTCTGTGATAGCAAGGTCTTCCTCTGCTGACTGCAGAGGATCAGTTGAGCCTCGGTGATCCAGATTGCCCCTATTTGGGTAACGAGTCTCTAGTATCTAACACTGAATCAAACAATATATCCCAGAACACTATATTGTAGGAGGACCTTTTCATTTAAGGATTTGTATCTCCTTATAATCCTCCCCTCACTGGTCCTTTGGGACCAATATTGATTAAGGTAGAACCTGTACCCACCATGTCTTTGATTGTACCTATATCCACCATTGGGGTCATGGGCTTTTGTGGACAAATTTGGTCCACCCACACTTCCCCTGCCGATAGTCAGTAATATGCAACTAATTGGTTACATCACTATCCAAACTATGCCAATTCTGAGCAACTTAGTTACACCTACTATGAGTGGAACCCAGTACATGTCAGTTTCTAGCCCTTTTGTGTCTGCTCCTAATAGCATTATTAGCACGGGTCCCTTTAGTAATCCCTTTGGTTGGAATCCTCTATTAAGCTCAAACCCACAGGCTCAAATTCCAGGGGGAAATGTTCCCAATATGCACATATCGGTAGGGGGCATTACTATTCCCCCTCTGCCTATAAGACAAGTTGGACTATCATTAATTGACATAAATCCTCCAAGTGGAAACTACCCAGTGTTAGTCATGTGCTTATGGCCAACTACATGGCTGGTGTAATCCCTCAACTCAGTCCTACTCAATCCATTTGGGCGCCCCCTCCTCAACCTCAATTGAGTCAAGGGGGAAATTTTTATCCTCAGGGAAATCAAGCTTATATACCCCAGCCTAACATCCCATATGGACAACCACCCTATATGACTTCTCCACCACCACAAGGAAACTATTATCCAACAAACCCTATGTATCTTGTTGGAACAATATGATGGGTAGACCCCAGGGTCCTTCAAGTCATTCGTCATCACCCTGGTCAAACTCGGGGGCACCAAATACTTTTCCCTTTTTGGAAACACTCGACATCCCTGATCTATACAAACTAACCAATAACCCCATCTACCATAACTTACATTGGCCCCGAACCCCGCACAAAATACCTGCTGACATCCCGAAGTTTGAAGGAAAATAAGGGGATGATCCAGGTACACATGTCACCACCTATCATCTATGGTGCATATCAAACTCCATGGGGGATGACAGTATTTGACTCCTACTCTTCCCCTACACCCTTACTAGCAATGCCACCATGTGGCACATTGAGTTATCACGCGTGTTAGTTAATACCTTTGGTGCCTTGGCAATGGAATTTTTAAAGCACTTTTAGTTGCCCATCCGCTATGAAATTGGGACAAAAATTCTTACTACCTTTTGCCAAGAGACCTCCACCCACACCTTCAATCAAATTCATGAATGGAGACATAGGCAGAGGCTAGTCAAAGCCCCCATTCAATATTATTTGTTAGCAGATTGGCTTTGTAAATCTCTTCTTCCCAAAATTTCTGAGGGTGTTTCCTTAGGTGGTGTGGTCAGTAAAGACCAATCCATTCGTCATGCCCAACACCTAGATTTGATTTATTCATAGTTTGGCACATTATACAACGTAATCCCTAATGCCCCCAAAACTTCCAATGCTCCCGCTACTCAGCAACTCGGCACACACGCTGATGGTATCATTAGCACTACCTCAGGGGTTTTTGTAAAACAACTTAGCGGGCACATTGCCGAGTTGTCTATTGATCCCTCTACTTCTACCCAATTGGCCGCTCTTCCTACCACTACAATAATCTCTGTGTAGTCTACACAAAAACCCAATGGATAGAACAAGAAGAATAAGAAAAAGACCTCTCCTTCTGAAGAGAAGCCATCAAGCAATCCAACCCCACGTAGAGAGTTGTTGCAGCACCTGACAGTGGAAAGGAAAAAGCTATCAAGTTCCCTTGCAAAATATGTACAGAAGACCATATGACACATGAATGTATGTGTCTCCAAGAATGCATGGATCTTCTTGCTCTAAAGGACATTGGTCAGACCTCTGTGGTCCTACACAACTCTTTCCCTACTCAATAGGAACAACATTTTATTGTGAACCACCTCAACCCCTGGAAGGGGAAAATAGTAGTTCAAATCATCCTCCCTCTGGTGAAGGATCATCAACCATTTACACCTTTGAAAGGGTTGATCTTCAAACATGATCCAAAACGTATGGAGCTCTAGTTGCTAATGCTCAAGATGTTACCTTGCGTTCAAACCCACCTCCACGTAACGATCTTCATATCGAAAGGCCTATTGTTGATCTTGTGATTCACCCCCCCAAAAGGGGCACTTCGTCACACAACACATAATACATATTCACGTGATACCTAGAACTAGAGTACTATAGAAGACTTAGCGCAAGCACAATCAACTATGTTTGCACTCAAAGTATTGCAATCTTGTCCAGCACAAAGGAAAGCTTTGATTTATTCCATTGGTGTGGTTGACCCTTAGGATTCCATGATAGCAATATTCGACATGGAGAAATGTAAACCTTGCCTTTCACACAAACTTGCATTTTAGGTGATGATTTTTTTGAAAGGTTATGGTGTACATAGAATATTCATTGATGAAGGTGCTTCGACTTGCATCATGTTTACTTAATGTTGGCTCGCCTTGGGTTCTCCAACCCTCTCTCCATCGTTGAATTCCCTTAAAGCATTTGATGGCCATAAATTCATCCCAAAAGGTTACCTTGCCGACTACCCCATCACTCTGAGTGGGAAAACCTTAACAGTGAACATTGAAGTCGTAGATCGTAAACTCGACTATAATATGCTTTTGGGTATTAGTTGCACTTATGCCATGACTATCATCGTGTCTTCAGTCTTCCACCTCATCCTCTTTCCATTGGATGGGAGAATAGTCATAGTGGACCAGCTGTCCTTCTGCACCCTAGGTTACTCCCTGTTGCCTAGTGGCACCGTACCTTTAGTAGGTGCCATACCTAACTCTTATGTCAGTATTGGTACTAGTCTTTTGAAGGGTTCTTCCCTGATTGGTTTCTTTCCTCTCCTGTCACCCACTTTTCCATAGACAGTTTCTATGGTCTCCACCATTCCTCATGACCCAACCGAGCCCTGGATCCTCTTGACCCCTTTAGACATTGATTCTTATGGAGAACAACTGTCGATGTCACCAGTCGAATTGGATTATCAAGCCATTTAATTTGCATCAGATTCTTTTGTCACTTTGGTCATGGCCAACGGTACCATCTCCTCTCCCATAATTGCTCCCTCTAACGATCTCTTCAATCAAGTCCTACCTTTAGACAAAGCTATTCGAGAGATCATGTGTTTAGAGGAGCGACCATGGGAAAAATCTCACTTTCGCGTTTCAATATCTGGTTTGAACGTGACCCCTATATAAATATTGTCCTTTAAACCACCTGAGGTTGTTCCCTCAAGTTATACAACCATCCAAAATTTGGATTCAAGAATGATCATGGGCAATCTTTCCAAGAAAATTCTCATTGATATCTCAATCAAGACAAACATCATGGAAAATATATAGATTAGAGCCAATTGCAATCCTGAGGAAATTGCAAGCTTCACCTTCCTTTTCAAGGAATTATATGATGTATTCACTTGGTCTTATGATGAAATTCCCATCATATGTTCATTTACCGTCGAGCATGAGATCTAGGTCTATGACAATGCCAGGAATGTCTGCCAAAGTCTCCAACTAGTCCACCCCCGAAAAATTGCAACCATCAAAATTGAGGTGGAAAAATTACCATGTGTTGTTTTCATCTACCCCGTTCCTTTGATGGAATGGGTTTCCAATCTAGTTCATGTAGATAGAAAACAGAGTACCATCAATGTCAGTGTTGACTACGAAGATTTGAATGTTGTGTGTCCAAAAGATAATTATCTGACCCCATTCATTGCCTACATAATCAACAATTGTTCTGGTTGTGAATACTTCTCATTTATGGATGATTTCTTAGGCTATAACTAGATTTCCATAAAACCCGCAGATTAGCACAAAACTGTCTTCATTTTCTCTTGGGGAATATTTTCCTAAAGAAAACTCCCATTCGATCTAAAGAATGCTGGAGAAACATTTCAATGATCCATGGACTACTCGTTTCATGATATCAGACACATTGTTCAAGCTTACTTGGACGACCTTCCAACCCATTCCAGGAAGCGAACCCAACACCTAGTTCATCTCAGAGAATTTTTTCTTAGGTGCAGGTTCTATAACATATGTCTGAATCTGCACAAATGCATATTCTTTGTTGAGTCTAGACGCCTACTTAGTTTCATTATCTCCACACACAGGATTAGGATTGATCACAATAAGGTAAAGGAAATTACTCAATTGCCCACACTGTAATCCATTTTATAGCTCGAAAATTTACAGTGGAAGGAAAACTTCTTACGAAGATTCATCATGAACTATGCCAAGATGACAAAAGGATTTATGATCCTACTAAAGAATGGAGTACCATACTTATGGGATGAATAAGCCCAATGATCATTTGATGCCTTGAAAAAGGCACTTATATTTGCCCTATTGCTTAGCATTCCCAACTATTCATGTGACTTTCTCCTATACCTCATAGCCTCACCATAGTCCAATGGTATGGTGTTGGTCCAAACCCATGATGATCTTAGGGAGCAGTGATCTATTATCTCTCGAAAGGCCTGATTGGGCCCAAACTCTGATATTCACATGTGGAAAAGTTACCCTTGGGAATTGCTTTTGCTGTCAATCATTTACAACACTATATACTGATGCGACATACTACCATCATTACTTTAGAGAATCCCATGAGATGCATTTTATCTCATCATGTCATCGGATGAAAATATTCCAAATGGATTGTTATCCGCCAATAATTTGATTTGGTTTTCACCACTATTAAGGTGAAAAAATACTTAGTCTTCATAGAATTATTGTTGGACCTTCCCATAGTCGATTCAAATGAGGTAACCCATGATCCTCTTCTAGATGAATCTTTCTATCTGATTGACTCAACTAATCCTTGGTATGGAGACATTCTTGTCTACCTCCAAGCACAACAATTTTTCCCTGATCTCTCATCAGGAAACCATCGTTGCATTCGCCACCAAGCTTGACACTGCTTAGTTTTGAATGATACTTTATATCATCATGGCGTTGATACATTTATTCAAATTTTCCTCACTCATGAAGAGGCAGAACATTTTTTAAATGACTGCCATGCTAGGGCATGTGGCAGTCATCTTTCTGGCATGTATACTACCCATAAAATTTTATGCGCAAGATACTACTGGAAAACCTTGTTTAAAGATTGTATTAAGGTAGTCCAGTAGTGTCATCCTTGCCAAATATTTACCAAGAAAATGTGCACACCTCTGGCTCCCCTACACCTAGTTATCTCTATCGACCCCTTTGCCAAATGGGGCATTGACTTTATCACATGCAATCCCACTTCCTCAGTTGGACACAACTACATTATTATTGTTGTGGACTAGTTTATGAAATGGGCAGAAGATATTGGCTTAGTGGGTCTTGACCCAGGTTTAGAGTTAGTTTTTCCAAACAAACCCCTACACTACTGGCCCTTTTGGCATCAATCCATGAAGCACATACTGAAGTCTCACCCGAAGCAGTATGGGGGGATGTTGTAACCAAGTTTTCACACCCAGAGATCAGTGTAATGTCGTTTTATGCCCTAAATATGCCTTCGTTGAGGTCGATAAGTCTTTAGGGCTTATCGATATAACTCTCCTTAATTAGCTTCTATACCTCTGTGAACGCTTATGACTATCTTTCGCTAACCTTGAATAGGTGGATCACCTAATTACATGTATCAAAGAAGACTTATAACCCAATAAATACTCAGATCGGCTTAAGTGTTTAATAACTTCAACATACAACAAGATAATCTTCGCATAAACAATTGATAGTAATTACATTCATATAATAGGATAAGTCGTGTAAAGTAGCGCATCAATACATCATTATTTCATAAACCCATTATAACATAAGACACATTCATATAAACAGAAGTAAAGAGATAAACAAAAGTATTTCTACAATAATCTTCTTTATTAATACTTAGTTTTGCTTACAAACTCAAGACTTCCTTGCACACTTAGCTGCAGGGGTCTATGCACTCAGCTGCAGACTTTACTTTAGGCCTATGTGCACACAGATGCAGAGCCTTTCTTCTACTCTAAGACTTCTATGATCTTCCTTCTATTCACCCATTACATTCATCTTCATCTTCATTGCTTGCCTTAGACATATCTATTTATATAATCCCATGGTCCGCAAACCATGGGTAGATCTTCAATTGCCGACTTAACTTACATAAAATAAGGGTAAAACCCTTTATGACACTTTAACTATCTACGCACTTCACAACCACAACCTGCGAAGACTTTTCATTTTATACAACAAAAATTGGGCTTTTGCCCCAAAATTGACCCTAGGGGATCCCATCCCAATAGGTCCCCAACACAAATATTGTGACTCGCCCTTGAGTCACTCTGCTGGCACGAAGATATTACTGCGAAGACCTCCCAACTCTACTTATTCCATTTCCACTTCAGCGACACTTTGCGTGGCTGCCTACTTGATCTACTCCACCAACTGGTCTGTTTGCGGTCCTACACTATCCTCCTTGATTTTCTATTGTGTGCTCTATAGGATCTCCAACTTCTTCTGAATATTGGGGAGATAATGTAGGCCTTGTCTAGCCAAGGCCCCAATTTGGCCTTGAGGATCGCCTCTTTCTTCTGCATTGTTTCCACCTATAGATGCAGTTGCCTCGCCTCTTGCAGCTTAGTAAGGTGTTGTGTGGTAGCAACGATGCACGTCATTTCCCTTACTTCATCATACTATTGCTGGAGTTTGTGAGCTTCTATGTTCAAGGCTTGTAGGGTGGGATCTTCCTGCAGAGCCATGATGGCTTGCTCAAAAAGCATGATGCAGTCTACCACCGCGACATCCATTGTCGCAACTCCATCCTTCATAGTGGCTTTGTGCTATGCCCTAACCTCTGGCAGAGTCGAAGGATATGACTTCAACTCTAATTATGTGATCTTCAAGTTCATCTCAAACTGAACTCTAGCCGCTTTTGTCTTGGCATTACGTATCCTTGCAGCCAACTTTTTGATCTTCGCCTCCAATGATGCTTCCTCAGGTATTTGTAGTTCAGGCACTGTTCTGCAAGATTTTGCCACTGTGGCTGCAAGTTGGTTGTTCTATGCCAAAAATTTCTTCTGTGCCTCCAGCGCCGCTGATTTCTCAATGAACATTTTTTTTTTTACTCTATACTTGCTTATAAGGCTCAGTGCACATTGTTCCTGAGCTTTAACCTCTACTATCACACCTACTTGCAGCGTGTGAAGAAACTCAGTGGGGAGCATGGCCAAGTTGAGGTCGATGTTCTTCAAAGAGATGACAATAGCCTTGTCAGTGGCTACCTTCACACTCAATGATCCATCTTGCAACACGACTACCCAAAGATCTAGTGACTGGACCATCTCGGATGCTTGAGTGGTTCCTGGTTCCAAACTTGTTGATGCAGTGCTACTCTGCCCTGTGCCGACTTGGATTCTGTTTTCTTGAATCTGCAGCTCAAGCAAATCCTTCTGAATGGTGCTCAGTGCCTGCTTTTGCCATTGCTCAAACTACTGCAACAGTTCTATGGTGGTATCCCACACCTTATCACCTATTTCAGCTAGGTCATCATTAGTCAAAGTAATCGGGTCCAACGGCGGCTTGGTGGCTTTTGTTTTCTTCCGCAACCCTTCATTTTCCTACTCCTTATACTGCTTCACTTGGAAGGGAGTGCTCTGCTCATCCTGACCATCGCTACCCTACTCTAACTACTCTTCCTCCTCCATTTGGGGCAAAGAAGACTTATCACTTCACTCAGAGCAGCGCTCTTCCTATTTTACTTGCTTCTTCGTGGCACATTTTGCTTCCACCCGGGCCTTCTCCTCGGTTTATTTCCTTTGTTTCTCAGCCAACTGCTGAACCATCTATTTGGCTGCGTCCTTCTTTTTATTCTCCGTGGAAATGCTCATGCCTATGGCTAGATTGGAAAGAGAATGCCAATCTATTGGCCAAAACTTGATGACCTGCTTAATAACGTCATATGTAGTAAGGGAGGGTAGGTCGAACCATTTTTTCTCCGGATCCTTCCATGCCGGGATGTATATGGGGTGGAAGTCATCTTTGAACTCTATGTATCCTGAAAGTTGTTCAAACACAGTTGGTGACAACCACGACTTCTAGTTGATGGCTATGCGAATGCTCGCCTCCATCAGCACCCAAAATACTTTGGTCTCTATGACCCGCGCAACATCTTTTGTGGCCCAAAGAGATGAAAATTTCATAGCCTCTGGCAAATCATTCTCTATGGGAGGAAATTGGCTGTCCTCTGGAAAATCCCAGGCGACCAATACAATTGAGATCAACAACCATGAATAGTGGAACATGTTACTCTCGTGTTGTGCCTCTCTGCAGTTCGTGAGGAACTCACTATATAGGTAGCATGCCTAGTTAAATTGCATGCCCTCCGTGCATTGTGAAACCAAAGAAACCACTAGCACTGGAACCTTGTCCGTGTGGCATTTTGTCATAACCTTGCCAGCCAAAATTTTTGTGACAACCTTTACCACGGGGTCAGTGATCGAGGTAACAGAGTACCCGCATGACTTCTTCACGAGTTTGAACTTGTCCTTCATCTTCTCAACGAGGTTGCGCTCGCTCATCTTTTCGCCAAACTCCTTGGCTAGATTTAACCCTGAGTGTGGAAATAGCATGATTTGATGGATCAACATATCGATGATGGGAATCAGCGCGCTCAACCACAAGCACCCGTCATGCACTAGGCATAAAAACTGCTTGATGATGATAAGTTTATGTCGGAGCGGTGGTAGTGGGGCACCCACAACAGGTTCAACAACCCTGACTACTTCACTCTGCGAATCCACTCTACCGGCTCCAGCGCAGTGACACCAAACTCTTTGTAGAAGACCCTCTTCATGTAGGTGTCTATAGCAAGGTGGGGGAACCACTCATGGTCTGCCATATCCCAATCTTCTAGCTTCAAATGTGGGATCCGTGCTAAGCAAGGACCTTCAAACGTTAGGTTCTCCGGTAACAGGGGTGTGTTGAGGAGGGATTGTCCTTCATTTGGGTCCTTAGGGACCTTCACTTTCCCCTTGCACGGAGCGATATACTCTGGAAACTTAGATATAGGATCCACCCCCTCGGTGTCTATATCTTCTGCACCCTCCTCGACCTCTAGATACACCATTTTTCCCTTCTCTTTCTCACTCATCTTTTCTTTCCTCCGGGCTTGTGTAGTGGCATGCTTCCTCAGTGACTCGTGCACCAGCACTAGCTTCTTTTGGTTATCTTTCTTTGGTTTGGGGACCTCTCTCACCAACGTAAGCTTCGGCCTAAGTGACCTCAACATCGTAGGCACTGTAGTTGTAATCTCCATGCTCATTACCTTTGGAGTAGCTCCCTCAATGGCAATAGTCCCTCCAGTGCTAGTGGTCTCTCCTGGTCCTGACATCGTGCTGAGAATAGTGTTCTACGGTAACTTCTCAAATACAAAACTAGCTTCCAAATTAGAGTAAACATTATGATTCATATACAATTGGAAGCTCAACGCAGAAATTATAAGAGTGCAAAGTGTTTTTCGCTGGATGACCACGTGTAATTTATAAGAGAATTCAAATTCAAATATGGTTGTTCCCCCCCAAATATGTCCATAAATACTGAATTGGTGGGATATTTTCCAAGATTTCACTCTTAAATTCAGCCTTAAATGCTGCGCCCCCCCCCCCCTCGCCTGCTCCTTTTAACCATCTTCTGGAAGTCAAATCATGACTAGTGATTGTTATAGTTACTTTCTGGCTACGCTGTGTAGTCTCCCCCCCTATAGCGCAACCCCCTACGCGCTTCGTCTGGTACTGTGAAATCATCCTGTTTTGCACAGACCCCCTGTCATGCAGCTCTACAAATCGGGCAGTGTAGTTTCTAGTCCTGTGCCTCCTTGCAGCTGCCTGGAGTGCTAAGACTGTGCTACCATCATGTAGTCATTGGGCTGGATCCCCAGTGTATGGCTTCAATCGACTTCCATTTATCCTTCTCAGAAATGGATCTCCATTAAAATTCGCAAGCTAAACTGATCCATCATCTGTAATCTCTTTGATAACATATGGCCCTAGCTAGTGCATCTGAAATTTTCCTGGATATCAAACTTAATGTCATATAATAAAACTAAATCATTTACCTTGAAGGTGCACAGTTTGATGTGTCGATTGTGTGAAGCTTTTTCATGTTCCTTCTGAACCTATTGATGGAATCCAACCAAAAACCTATCTTCCTTGAGCTCCGTTAGTTGCACGAGCCTTTCTTCTAAGGCTCAGTGGTCCACCATTATGGCGAAGGCCACTATGCGTAGGCTAGGCACAATGTACTCCATAAGCATCACAACTTCTACGCCATAGACCAACCTGAAAGGTGTTTGACAAGTAAGCTTCTTGCAGGTAGCTCTGTAAGCCTATAACACTGCTGGTACATGCACATCCCAATCATTCCTCTGCGCATTTCAAACCTTTGTCAGTGCATTCTCCAATATCTTATTAAATGCCTCAAGTGTTCTGTTGGCTTGAGGATGGTATGCCATACTCTTATGATGGTAAACCTGGAACTCCTATGTCATCGCGCTGATCATTTCATTGAGAAAATGTGTTCCATGATCACTCATCAATACCTTCGGGTGACTGAACCTTGTCAACATATTCGAATAGGAATTTCTCTGTCATTTCCCCTGTACAATCTTTCACAAGTTGTGCCTCTGCCCATCTAGTCAAATATTCGATCACGATGATGATATATCACACACCCTTCTTCTTGCATGGAGGCTAAATGAGTCCTACAAAATCAATTGCCCATTTCTCAAATGGCTGCAATGACACCTGTGGATTCAAAGGTAGCTCGTCCCTCTATGATGGCTTGCCCATCCTCTGACATGCATCGCATGCCCTACAATATGCTTTGGAATTCTTAGGCAGTGGCAACCACCACAACCCGACACACAAAATCTTTTGTGCTATTGCTTTTCCTGCATAATGCCCCCCTACAACTCCTCCATGTGCTTCAACGAGGATAATGTTTCTTTCAAAGTTAGGCACATAGGGTCGAAGTATTTCATCCCAAATAATCTTATATAAATGGCTTGCAATTATAGAAAATTCTGTCACGTGCACCACCAATTCTTTCTTCTGTTGACTGGTGTATCCCTTTGGAGCCATCCCTATGCTTAAAAAGTGGATAATGTCTGCAAAGTGATTATCCTCTATGTGCACCGCAAAGAGTTGTGCATCAGGAAATCCCTCCTCCAAATTGGTGGGCTCCTCTCTTGTTTCAATGCATGATAGATGGTCTGGTCCTACATTCAACCTTCCTAGCTTCACAATTACTTCGAAATCATGCTCTTGAAACAACAATAGCCATCTGCATATCCCCCCCCCCACCAAAACATGCTTATTGACTAAATATTTCAATGCAGAATGGTTTGTGTACTATTACACAGTAATCTTTCACCGTCCCGGTTACGCCTTCTCCCGCACCTTGGAGGACTTATTCTGGGACCTATGAGAAGTGACATAAACTGGAAACACTTGCATTGTATTCCCCTGAGTATGAAATTCATATGCCCTGAAGACACCTTCTGCAAAATACCCATGAAAATAGCCCTTTTTCCATTGGCGCGGTTCCATTGTGTATCACTCACACCAATGGGGGAAATCCTCCAAAGAGGGCGTGCCAGTTGGTGCTCTGTCTCAGATTCACACTTGCGCCAGCCCAGTTGGGTAAAGTTTTTAACAAACAAACTTACGAAGGTTATTCTTAACCCATTCATGATCTGATTCCATCTTGAGTTGGTTCAGTTTGGCTTCGAATCTCCATAGAAGGGAAGTTGTTTGCCACCTTCTCATGGAAGCTTCTTAGTGATAAAGCCAACCCCATGAATATTGTGGAAATCCTAACTCCTTCCCCTCTATCTATAAAAGCTGGTCCTTTTGCCTTTGACAAGCTAGTTCCAAGTTAATAGTTCCAAATTCTAAGTCCCAAAGTCTGAGAATTTCTAAGCTCATGCTACAAGAAGCCTTCTTCATTCCCATAAGGCTAAATCTAAAGTGAGGAGATTCTTGTCCAAGTAACCAAGGAGGGAGAGGCTTGTTCCCCATTCCCAACAAGCTTTGCAAGGCATGTGTTGCTAATCACCCAACCAAAGGAGGATTTGACGTCAGAACTATGGTTGTATTCTTGTTTGTTTATCAATAATAGATGACTATCATTATGGTTCCACTCTTATTGTCTTTTGTAATGATGATTGAGTTATATCCTTTCTGACTGATATATAGTTGCATCTATTGGATTTTATGCTTGTATTTGTGTCATTCTTTGCATGTGCAGGTGTCCTTTCACGAGGATCATGGGGATCGTGACCAGCCGGAGCAAAGGAACGGGAGTGACGACTCTTCTACAAGTACTAGCGTTGGAATCCAGGTAGGCCCTCATCATCAGTCTTTAATTTGCAATTAGGAACCTGCGTGTTAGCATTGTTTGATTGTTGCTAGACCCCATTTGGGCTAGTAGGGATTGCCTCTGTCCACAGAGGGGATTTACCTCTGTTAGCACTCAAATCTACCTTAGGTTGAAATAAGGCAAAACTCAAGGTTACATCAAACCACGCTCAGCCTCGTAGCTAGCCCTACAAGGACAGGAGAGGGCTCTCTCCGAGTCAATCTCGACAAAAGGTAATTAATGAAGCTCGAGATGACTAAATTTATAATTAATTTTAGGCTAGGTATGAAGTACAAGGAGTTTGAAATTGATTTTTTGGAGTTTAGTTGAATTCAAGGGAAAGGCAATTTTGGGTGTGGGGATTAGGCACAGTTTTTGCAGAGGTCTACTTGGGGCAAGGTAGGCGATTGTCTTGATGCTTTTAAAGAGAATGAATGGCTAGATCTGACTGTTGGGAAGTTAAGGAGAGCAAAAAACTTGCAAGGATTCTCCATAAACAGATGAAAACATGGAAAATCAAACAAACTTAAAGGCAAAGCATAGCAAATTATGGATTCTATCTTAACACTTCATTTGTTCAATTGCAGAAGATAAGAGAAGGAAAGTGATACACATAAACAAATTACAAATACTAAAAGAAGCACACCATCAACACATAAAGCCACATGAATCCCAAACAGTGCTGCAAAATCCTGGTCTTTCCTTTGCCAAAAATGCAGATAAAATATGTACAATAGAGTGTAAAGCTTTTCCCAAGAGTCCACCCTGAAAATGACTTAGAAAATACATAATATAGGCAAGCCAACCCATTCCCTTGCCTCTAGGGGTCTAGCTCATCATCCTAGGAACTGTTTCAACCAACTCTAAACAAAGCACTACAATCTAGCAATCAAAACAACTTGCCTCTATAAGGTAGGAAACCAATTCATTCATTAAATTTTCACTTTTTGGTGAATGAATCGAATGAATCTTCTAGAACAAGTAACTAAGTGTCAAAATTACATCATTTTCAAGAAATTACATCAAGAGGAGTCAAAAATTACATCACAAGTCAAAAATGGTCAAACTGGCTGCATTCCTGAGCTGAAAGATGAAAAATTGGCCAAAAAGCCCTGTGTGCCGCACGCCTGAGCCCTATGCGTTGCGCACCTTTCAACCTACTTTTGTGGCACTTATTGACATCCAAATCAATCTCACAATAGCTAGTTGGAAAGCCCTGGATGTCTGCTATCCAACCCAAGTGGAATTTTGCAATTTTGAGCTCATCCGCCCCCTCAAAATGTCATTCTACCGGAAGTACTTCCTGCTGGTGCAAAAGGTGGCAGAAAGGTGATTTTCATGGTGTTTTTGTGCCTTTTGATCACCCATAACTTGATGAAATGCTTTGGAAATAGCTGAGCATGCATAACTCATCACGAAAAATCCAAAAATGTAAAGTTTTCCTCCAACAAGTGTCCCAATCTTAAGCGCGCATGTCGACGCGCTACGCGTTGAGCCAAAAAACCTGTTTTTAGGACAAAATTTTCAAAATGAAAAAACTTTCTTTGAATTTGCTCAAATTTGGAGTGAATACCCTCCATCATGTATTGTGCCCCGACAATGAAGCCTCGGCCAAAATTTGGAGTGGATTGGGCTTTTTTCGTTGTTTTAGTGCATTGCTCAATCGCCTCTTTAGAATCTTCATTTTTGCTTTGCAGACATGCATACGAGCCCAATAATGAGTTTTCATATGACGAAGCATGTCTTTGTCTCTGTTTGCCTTTGCCAACAATTTCTCCAAATGAGCGTTCACACGGATGAGCATAGACTCTTGATCAATCGATGTCATATCACCGGGTCTCTTTCGGGCCAATTCTCGATCCTCACGGATTTGCCACAGCTCATAAAGTGTATGTTCATCCTGTAGTTGTTTGTTGCGCTGCTCCAAGTAGTTTATCACCCACTTAGCCATCTGCAATTTCTTTTGTAGTGAGTCATTCTTAGCCCTTTTCTCCCAGATGATCTCCTTTAGCTCCGAGCTAGGAGAGATCGCATCAACATCAATGATAGTGAAGTCCGTGTCCCAGCCTCTTGAAGGACCCTCATCATACATAGGCCTCTTGCCCCTATCCTAGATCTGTAACTGTGCTGAAGAAGAAGGCGAGACCTCTTCCACATGATGTGGAGATAATACTCGCTATGCTGATGGAGTCAACGAAACCCCTTCCACCCGGGGTGGAGATAGTACTCGTCATGTAGATGCAAATAAGGCTCTGTGGCCTCGCTGGTATGTCACATATGGAGGAGCACTTATATGCTTAGTCTCAGGAATGTCCGGTTGGTGTGAAGGTGTTCCCTCATCATGAACTATCTCGGGAAGTGGCTGTAGCGCTGAGAAGAAGTCACGGGAGATGAAATCCTCCCAAGTAATGCCCTGCTGTGTCAACTGATGTATCACTATGATTTTGATCAGCGCGTATGAAGTCCTAATGATGAGTCTTGGTATAGCCTCGAAACATCGACAAAAACAATGGAGAACACTGTGGATCATCCAAATTCAATTTCTCAAAAACCACTCCACAGAAACCTACAAACTAAGATATGCTCTTATGTTGATGTGCTGGGGTCTTCCTTTGTACTAAAGTCACCATCCTCTCTATGTTGCGACACGTGAAGTACAGAATGTTCATCATACGTACCTTCATGAAATGCATCAACAAACGAACATGGTACGCATAGAGATGCGATAATATGCCCTCGCAAATGAACTATCGAATGATGAGTTTCATCAATAGTGAAAACTCATCCCTCATGAATCTGAAAGGAAAAACTGTGCTCAAGTGTCTCATATACCCAGGTTTGATGTATGACTCATAGTAGAATCTATCTAATTGCTGGCGTTTGCTCCATTCCTCTCGTACATTTGGTATCCCGGTGGCCTGAGAAATAGTCTCTGGTGACAAGGTGAAATTCACTCTGGCGAGGTTTACATGACCATCATGTAAATGTAGAACAAATAAACGAACTAGTTCTCGATGATTCTGGGTTTGTGAGATCATCTCACAGTATTGGAAACATGATTGACATTGAAAACAATCCATTGCAAGTGGGCAAGCTTGCAATTGAGCCAAAGAAGTAGGCTCCTCCCTGACATGCTAACCACCTTTGCCACTTTTGTGATACGTCTGTGGCACATTTACCTCCGGTGTAGAATCACTGTCATACTCCTGCTCATAGACTGACTCCGTCTCTGACATGACTTCGAAAACAAGATAGCTGGAATATATATGCTGATGTATAACACTGTGTGTACAATTGAATACAAATTGTTCTTTGCTCTAACAATTCTGTGACCAAGGGGAAACAAATGCACAAGGGAATATTAGGAAAGGGAAAAAATTAGGGAATTAGGGACTTTGGAAATAAAATGTAACAAGGGAAGGAAGGGGAAATGAAAATATTGGATTTGGGGTTTGGGATGTTAGGTAGGATTAATGTGTTTTTAATAGGGGTAGGGGACTACGATTTCAAGGATTGAAATGTAGGATTAATGAGGGAATTAATGGGGAAGAATAATGTATGAATTTGGGAATGAGGAACAAAGGGAAATGGGGAAAAACACAACCTTGGTTACACACTGTTTTCAAACCCTACAACACTTTTTTTTTACATTGACAAAGGAGGGCTTTCCAACTTGGATCTCTATGGAAAAAATTTCATGAACCCATCACATTAACCTTTAAAAGTCAAGCAAAGGTAATGGATATGAGCATACCTGACAATTTTATGCAGAGAGGAGGCAATTTGATGCGCTTTTAAACAAGTTTCGGCTTCCAAACTGTGAGTTCCGCGCGCCTAACCCAGTGTGCCACGCGCTCCTGATGCGCCGCGCGCTTGTAATTTAATACTGTGGCTTTGTGCCCAGTGCCGCGCACAGCCAATGCGTCGCGCACCTAACCCAGTGCGTAGCGCGCCTGAAAATTGCTCCAACCTCCACTCTAACTCACAAATCTGCTTTGGAACGATTTTCTCCACTCTTGGCATGTACAATGATTTGAAAATGTATTGAAATATCTTTATAAAGACTCCCTTTTGATTTTTTCTTGGTCCATAACCCATTTTGTAATGTTTTATCTTTGACACTTTTTCAGGATTAATAAACTTCTGACTTTTTGGTTTCCTCTTTAAATTTGGTTGAAATAATGATTTTCTTTGACAATTTTTTGCAGGGATAGCTG